>JAQGBQ010000124.1:0-39736 GCA_034698485.1 Vertagopus arboreus
CATTTCTTATTTAGATGTAAAATACATGCGGATAATAGAAATACATATATTAAAAAATACATTACTGAAAATGATGAACTTGTTAATTTTAGAATACTTACTAATTGTAATAATATTAAGCAAATTAACGATTTGTCAAATTTTGTAAGTGCTAGTGTAAGAAAACAGCATATATACAATCTGGAAGCAACATAAGACTCTCTGGCTAAGCCAGATATTTTAATTATAAGAATCATCGAATTTTATGTAATCTTCATGGGCAATGTCCCGAATAAGATTTGAACCAATAAATACATTTATTCATTCATTCATACTAAATAAAATACTATTTTAAGTAAGATGTTTTTTGTCATAGTAACTCTTCAAAGTATTAGGTTATTCTTCTTTAATTATTCCTTTCCGAAAGTCAAACAAAATTCATTAAAAAATAATTGAACAATCTGCCGTCTGTTTGATCCTTTCCGAAGTCAGTGTCGTTATCAGTATTGGATTTTGTCATATTATCAAAGTCTCTCAAGATCTTGAGAAGAACATTTAGGAAAATTACAGCTTCAGTAAATTTTATTGCAATCTGTGGATCAAACCAATTATACTTTTCGCCGTCTTTGTTTTTCAAAGAAGATGTATCCTGTCGATGGACTCAGCAAACGCAATTGATAAAATTCTGCTACGGTTGGATATGGCATAATTTTCATCCTATTGGATTTTATGCTCTTAGATGCTAGCCAAAATTCTTCCGTGTTCAAGTCGGTCAAGGACAAGTGTGGAAAAGCCTTCAACAGCATTGTTATAAACGGATTTCAAGGAGATAAATCTCAAAATTTGACAGAAACAGTGAAATCTTTTTTTCTAAAAGTACTATGTACCATGTACGACCGTCGGTTATTAAAACAAAATTACTAAAATGCAAAGATGTCTTTCACCCGCCTATTGTCGTGACATTAGCTGGAGCTGAAGACAAATGTATTATATTTGGAAATTGTCTTAAGTTTAAAAGTTATAACGATCGAATTAAAATTACGGATAACCGTAACAAGAAACAAATGATAATTATTAATTGATAGCAAGCAGACGTAGTCAAGAAGTCCAAGGTAATAAAAAAGTGTGGGCACAAAAACAGAATCAGACAACACAAGGACAAAGAGAAATGTATTAAGGTAGTGCACAATAGCCTTTCAAGTTGTGTAGCCCAAAAATCTCTCCTCAAGGACAAACCAGTTATAATCACAACTCTGCAGATATGATATTTAACACGGCAGTTGGGGATTGGAAAAAAGATTATTTGATTCGCACCGTGATATTGAAGGTAAACCACTATATAACCGACCTAACTACAACAAATGGAATATACATAGGGCTGTCTGCAAGAATTGCTTGCTTTAGAAGACTCATTAGACCAATCTGTGGATACATGAAAAAATACACTATAGAAGAATACTCTGTTTATGCGTCGAATAAAGATTATGATACAAAGAACTTTCAACTAGTCTTGGATAGACTGAATAAGACGAGGACATTTCTTAAGGAAAGATGGGAAACATTATATGGAAAGGATAACTGCTACTGCAAAGTAACTACAACAGAAGAACTATTAATGAATCCTGAATATATGCATGAAATTAAAAGCGAACAATCTTAATAATATTAAGTTCAATAGTAAATCATGACCCGTCCCTGGATCCCTCCTCTAGATTTTCATTACTATCTCTATATGGTAGTACAATGACCACATGGATTCAACGATAAGTAGTGCTTCTCATATTTACATTATTAGCCTACGTCACTTTGCAAGTTTCTATGCAAGTGATTATTAAAAAACTCGTCTAGGCCAAGTCTACCGATCTACCACAAACCACCATCACCAGCAGGTTGTGGTAGTCCCAATAATATTATTAACCTTCTTCCTACATACCTATAATAATATTATGAACCTTCTTCCTACTTACATATAATAATATTATCATCTTTCTTTATACCTATATATAAACAACAAACAGACCGTAGATAATTATCATTCTTATAAACAACTATCTCCTCATCACTTCAGTTTTGTTTACCGAATTTTTAAAACTACTAATTTCATCATGTGCCCACGACGAAACCCATTCATCCATTACGAGGCTGAAGAAGCCTTAAATTTTATTGACTCTTAGGATGACCAAGAAAACCAATACTTTGAGATTTCGTCCACTACAACACATAACTACGACTTTGTGCCTGTGAGCGACACGGAATCTCCACACTTTTTGGATCGTTCAGGATCCCCATCTAATGGATCCCCAACCTTTTCGGATTACGAGGAGGCATATTCCCCGAATTCCGAATATTTGGACGATGGATACATGATGGAGGCTACTCCACCCATTGGAGCCCCACCATCCTCACCGGAATATATACCAGAAGCGTTCTGGCCCATCAAACGCATTATGCTCCGAAAGTTGTGTATATCTCTGACGAGGAAGATGCCCCAATCATCATCTCATCAGATGATAAAGAAGAAGATGACGAGGACGAATATGTTTCCCTTAATCCGCGACTCCAAAAGACTTGATCTCCCACTGATGATGAGGACTATTCTCCATGTAAACGGGTTCGGATAAATTAATTTGTGCCTCCGCGAGTGTACGGTTTTACGGAAATAATAAATTTAGAATACATAATTCTTATACATACATAATTATTTAGAGATCATCATAAAAGATCATAAGAATATCCATCTATTTTTTCTTCTCTATTTTTACTTTGTTATATATGATGGTTAGAATGTTGTTATTGTGTGCCCATTCTCAAGTAAAGTAGGTCACCACAACCTTTACCTTGGTTATTGTATTTCTTATCAAGGAAGGACAAAAGTCCTTGTATGTTATTATTATGTTCTACACATACATATTATAACACACTATTATTGTTCCATTTCCTATCCTCTTTTCTTTATGTAGGAAAAGATATTGTATCCTTACATTTAGCCTTCTAGCTATATTTTCGTATAACCGACGAAATATACATTTCGTTGTTTTGCGATTGATAAATTATAATTATGTACGGTTTTACATACATAAAATAGAACATTAGATAATATCTATGGATTATTCATTATATATTATTATATCATATACGTATTATATATAACATACAAACACTGTTAAGGTATTCTTAGATGCCGATACTACAAGCGAAAGAGAGAGAAGAATAATATCATAATATAAGGTAGGTTGTAGTCCAAGGTGTTCAATGTTGGATGTTTGGCATTCTGGTTATTATCATTTTAACCTCATTTCTGGCTGGTAACGATATTGCCGGTCACTCGATAACTCATCCACCTACAACTTTTTCACAACTTCTTTTAGTTTACATACATAGTTAAGAAGTAAAGAAATAAAGAACCGAAATTATAAAATATATTAAACCCGATTCTACCTTATAATTATTCTAAACAATTCTCATCTTTTAATTAACCCTTTTAGTATGTAACAAATTGGCTATGGCTGTCTTCCTTTAACTATAAATAAACTCTCTTCAATTTATAACCAAATACTCTGAATTACATCGTTTAAAACACCGATTTCACACTTCCGCCACTGAATACTTCAGTGGCAAGCTATTTGCAGTTTTTGTGGCACCTTCCGATTGTCACGTTTTAGTTTTACTCGCAAGTTCTTTTTCTCTTGAGAAAGTTTCCCACGGATTCAGATACTGTTTTCCACATCGATCAACTTTTTTGTCAGTTTTTTCTTTTCTTAGCCTCGCTTAGAACTCATCGTATGAGGTTGGTGCGTTACAAGAGCAATTCTAAAATCGATTAACTGCTACAGAACGAGTTAAATTTAAAAACTCCATGCTGTTGTACGAAACAAGCAAATGGACTGATCGATATAACAAGTACAAAAATTATTATTTTGTTATGACTTTTACTTTATTAACTGTATTTTTTAAATTGTTCCTTTTGATAGGCTGAAACTCACATTGCTCAATGAACCGATTGCAAAAATACCACACGTCTTTATTCAAGCAAGTTGCAACCCACTGTATATACATCAAAATGGGTTAGATTCTCATCTGTTTAGTTGTTATGGAGCTTGAGTCATGCTAATTCGAAATCCAAAAGCTGTAAGCTATACTCGTTTGGAATTCATTTTACTGATTTGTTTGTTAAAGAGATATTACATAAAGCTAAAGAGGGTATTCCAGTTCATCAACACGAAGTAGTACTGGTAGAATTTGACAATTACTCGGGACCAACAGTATTTGGAAATTTGGTTCCAATCGCTTCTAAAAATATTTTTTTATTTTCTTCCGAGAAACAGGACATTACAAAATGTGTACGGTTTTACATACATAAAATGGAACATCTATGATTAATCCTTACATCTTGTAATATATATAACATACATATACATCTTTATTATTTCCATTGTTTACCTTCTTATTTCCTTATAATATTGGTGAAGGTTAGGGATGGGTGTTTGTAACCAATTAGTTAGTCACGACTGCAAGGTCTTGTTGTGTATTTTATTATTATTGAGGAAGGACGAAATGCCCTTGTGTCAGTTACATGATATTTACATGTAATATTTCCTCCTTTGTATTCTTTACATATGATATTTACATATAATATTTCCTTCTTTTATTTCTCTTTTTATAAGATGTCCTTCTACATAAAACGTTTTCTTAAATTCAATGTACATTTCCTTGTGGAAATTTAATATAAATATGAATTTCTATCTGTTTAATTCTAAGTCTTTTACAATACTTCATTCCGTCACTTTTACTAAATCTTACTGTCTACTGGCATACAATTTAGCGTTTAAAAATACTTGGAATAAATATAATATTTCATTTTATATTTTATCCCCCTACAAATTTTTTTACATAAAAATCGGTTCAATATCGGTTTTTCCGTTCTACTCAACCCGGTACTTGGACTGAAGCTAATACGCTAACAAAATGCGAATATCTTTAATGAAGGCATTTGCAGGAACTATACACAAGTGAGTATTTTTGTGAATTGTATCAACAGTTGAAATAATTGGTGCATGGCATGCATTATGCAACGGGAAACAATATTTCAGTAGTTACATATATTTTAAATGTTTGATTACATTTCAAACTTTTAATTGAGATAAAACCTATTTTAAATAGCCGTATACTTCATTAAAATTATTAAAAACTATTTACAGTGTAAGTATTCTGCAGTTGAACTGAATATCTGAATATATTGCAGAAGATCTGGAATTGTTTTAGCATAAATAGAGAGTAGATATAAACTATTTCCTGAACTGCAAGGTTAACCTGTCAAACCTTGTGAAAGATCAAGTTAGATTAGGTATTTTTATTTTTAAAACGGATAATCGTTTTACATTGTCTTTAGTGAAAATTTCACTCGCTTCTCTTTTGAGAGGCTGTCAAAATCACGTAATCCTAACGTCTCTGAGGAAACTTTTGAAACTTTGTTTACTCAAACAGTTCCACTAAACACAATGACGTTTTACGCTTCACGATGAATTGGCTGACAGTAAAATGATGGCCGTCAGTACTCCAGAACATCTTCCGTCTGTTTTGAATTCAAGGATGATGAAATCTTAAGCAAGAGATTCAGACATCAAAACTCCTGAATGAAAAGTATTTGAATATATAATTTTATGTCTTACAATTATACAAAATTCTATATATATTTGAATTTTAAAATTAATTTTTAATTTCAGCAGGAAAACGCTGAAGAGGACAAACTCGTTCTTAAGGACAAAATCATGGAGCTCTGTAAGCAAATTGACGGGTACGAGAACGTCTATGAAGTCGTGGACGACCAGTTGCAGCTTCAAGTTCAAAAGGTTAAGTCTTTATTTTTTAAAATGTTTAGTCCTAAACATTTAATGTTTAACCACATTTTAATTTATTTTCATTTCAGGCTCTTTAAAGTACATAAATAATAATTTAACCATTTTAATTTATTTTTTTTTCAGGTAAAGGGTGTCACCTTGGAAAGGGACAGCCTCAACAACGCGAACGACCTTCTCATCGCCAACAATAAGGAGAAAGATCGCATAATTTGTCAGATGCTGGAGGATGCCGAACAGCAGAAGGAGATGGACCTCAAAACCAAGGATAATCATGAGAAAGTCATTTGGCAAATGAGCCAAGAAATGACTGAACTCCAACAAAACAACAAGTGTCTTTACACAAGTGTGACGGCCTGGCAGGAATCATATAGAAATCGGGAGAAACAGCACCAACTCATCATCACAAAATGGATTGATACATATAACAAGTTAAACAAAAGTGTTTGTGACAAAGTGTCGGAACTGGAGCAGATGCAAAATTACAACGTCACCTCATCTAGAACGGAAGCCAAGAGAACACAGTTTTTGGCACAGGAATACAACAGGGTTCTTAACGAGCGGAACCAAATTGCGTCTGCTTTTGTGCAAGAGCAAGAGATGAACAAATCTCTTCAATTCCAGCTCTATGAGGCAACACAGGGGTAAAAATCCTTGATATTCTTTCATTGCATTCCAATATGTTTATATTCATTACATTCCTTGAGATAATTTGATTCATGTCATTTAATTTTTACAGAATATTAAATAAATATTGTATTACACTATCTAATTTCTTTAATTACATTAATTATAGAGATATTTTAATTCATTTCAGTAAACTTTTATCAGATAAATATATACTCAATTTATCATAATATACTACCAACTGCTTAAACTTTTTAAAGTTTATTTAAAAAAAATCAAATTGTTACTTTTACTCAAGCTTCTAAGCACTTACTTAGTTTATCAATACTACCAACCACTTCAGTTTTGTATCTTTAAAATAAATAACAATTTCAGTTTAATTTTCAAAAAGTCAAATTGGTTTTATTTTATCATCAACTTTATTGTTCAATTTTACAATATGAAATGATTTTACATCACACTTCAGATTATAATGATTCGCAATATTGACATTAATAACTTTGTAATTTTGCAAAACTAAATCCAAATTGTTTAATTTTTCATTAATCAAATTGCATTTCAACAAATTAAATTCATGTTTTTAAACGTGAAGTACCAGATAAGTATCAGTTATGGCCATGACAATGCTACTAAATCAATTCGAAAAATTAATTGCGATAATAAACAATCATACAATCAACATAATTCATTTTGAAATCATAAACTTTTTTCTTATAAAAGTCCCTTTGTTTAATGATGTTTTTTTCATAGCAACTCTCTAAAGCATTAAGTATTATTTTGTTATTATTCTTTTTTGAAAGTCAAATAAGATTCATTGAAAAACTCTATTTGCCGTCTGTTTGATCCTCTTTGTCGTAGTCAGTGTCGTCATCAGCATTGGATTTTTCCCTATTATTAAAGTCTCTCAAGATCTTGAGAAGAGCACTTAGGAAAATTACAGCTTCAGTAAATTTCATTGCAATCTGTGGACCAAAGCAATCTTCTTCATCGTCTTTGTTTTTTAATGAAGATGTATCCTGTCGATGGACTTAGCAAACGCAATTGATAAAATCCTGCTGCGGTTCGATATGGCTGGATAATTTCCATCCATTTGGATTTTATGCTCTTAGATGGTAGCCAAAATTCATCTGTGATCTTGTCGGTCAAAGACAAGTGTAGAAAAGCCTTCAATGTAGGAATTGTATCTCGAACGCATGTTTCAGAAATTTCGAGGATGAACTGTTTAAGAATTGAGATGACTTCTGGCTATTCAAAGAGAGTAATGTCCATGCAAGTATTGTTGATTTTTTCACCAGATTGCAATCACCATTTTTGTTCATTAGGCGAACAAAGTAGGACTGTAGTACACTATTAAAGTCTTCCTTAAAAAACAGTTGAATAATTGCAATAGCACTCTTGAAGAAGCCTTTATTTTTCAAGTTATTGTATGAATCATTTTTAAAAGTTTGGCTCTCTAAAATATCTGGGATTCCAATTGCAGCAGCAAACTTTTCTGTTTTAGGTCATGGTAAAGGTAAGATTAGATAACAGTGTCTCCGTCAGCACTAGTCGAAATTCCATAACAATTGCCAGTATCCTGGTTCGTAGATTCGTTTTCTTTTGAACTGTCCATATTCAGCATTTTCCGAAGTTTATTACAATATCCATGTGTAATGTATTTTTGGGGATTCTTTTCTAGTTACAGTTCATTCTATTATTGTAATTTTATGCTTCAAAGATCTTTGTTATCAACGAATAAATCCACTTAATAGAAAAACTCGCGTCAGTAACAATAGGTTAAACCAACAACTTAGTGATAACGGTAATGTTTTACACATTTTTTAAATAAAATTGTATTTTTGAAAAATAAAATAAAAAACCCCCATGAATTTTCATGAATTGGCAAATTTTATTTGAAATTAGAGTTATTGAGATTATATTCTATAACTGTATTTGTGAATAAAATTTGACCCATTCAATTTATCGATTCAAGCAAGAAAAAGTTGAATATGTTTAACATATCGACTTACACCAACTTCAAATCGGCATTATTCTCTCAAAATCACTGATTGTTCAAACAATTTAAAGTGCAAAAGCTGTGTCGAAAACGGGTGTTTTTTCGGTAGATTCGAAAATGGAAACACCTAATGTTTTCAAAGTGAGTTGGAAACGGTGGGACGGTTCCGGTTTACTTGGATTTGTAAGCTAGAATCTTATGCTTCACTCAATTAAATCTGATGTCGATTTAAATATTATGTCTATTAAATAACAATTACTAGTTCAAATATCATGCTTTTCAATGAAGATTAATGTTTATATAATTATATTATAATAATATTCTATCATGACGTTTCAATATTAAAAATAATTTGTATTATAAATTGGTTTTTGATTTTTTATCTCGACTTTTGGTTGCCTTATTCGAGTTTATCAATTTCATAAGAAATCCCATTAGACATACAAACATTAGCTAGCTAGTAAAGAGTAAATATGAACTACTATCCGCTTTATAAGGCAACATGATATTAGACCGGGCTTGGCAGGTTAACCTTAAAAATCAGGTAATAGTTTATATCTACTCTCTACTGTAATGCATACAACTGTATGCATGATGCGCATATAATTGATGATTGGTGTCATAATAATATAATAAAACAAGTAACATGTCATTAGACATCACTCAAGTGTCACACTAAGCATAAAATATCGTAGTATTTAATGATCTAGTTATTCTCTACTTGGTTAACGCAGATGCATTAGGCGAGCCTGCTTCTGTTTGACGAGTCTCGTTCTCCATTTAAAATTGCATTATACTTAATAATTAATATATAATTAAACAGGATTAAGAAATGTAATCTGGAATATTTTAAACAAATGTAAATTATGTACCTATATTGTGTCTGTCTTTTTAGATTCAAAGTTTTAGTTTTCAACCTTAACCTTAGACTCTAAAAACAACTTCTCTAGGAAGCTTCTTTTTTTGAATGAAAGTAATTAGTTTCAGCATCATATTATACAGGGTTGCATATGAAGGTGTACTAACTTGAATTTCAAGTAATAGTCTACTTGCTACAGCTTGTCATCATAGGAACATCCATTTGCGAGCCTTATAAAATGTAATGCATGATATTATTATGTAATATGGATTAATATATTATGTACGTTACTTATTGGGGATTTTGAAACTATTAAATGGACCAACGCATGGAATGTTTTGAATTTCACTGTACGTTCTCAATCAATTGACGATCCTTGTGAAGCACAACTGATTGACATTTTTTGTTAAATTACGCATTCTTGACTTAAATTGCTTTTTGTGTATCCGCTTCATAAAGCCTTTATATTTGAGCTGCTTGATTTGTTCTTTCTTCGTATCCGTATGACCTTTAATTAAACTCATGCCATCATAGCACAAAGCAATCTGCGTTATCTTATCGACATGTATCAACGTTGAATGATTGTATAAAGACTATAAGATTGTCTCTCTGTCTATGAAATATGGCACAATTATCTCATTGACCTCTCCACACATTATTCGTCGACATGATCTATAGTCACTTGATTCGGTTGGCAAGGCTTCGTCTTAGCTAATCTAGTATTATAAACTAGAAAAATTTCCGGAACATGAACTCCAAACCACTCTGCGTTTATCACTTGTATTTCACTTTTAATATGTTGAAGTTTAGAAATAGATTCAGCTATTTGTTGTTTTTCATTGTCGGGTTTTCGACATTTGAAAATAATTTTATTTAATTTTATGAGATGTGAGATAAGTTGAAATGTGGATGACAACAGGATGTAATAAAAACGGTTTAATGAGGATAATGATTTGTCTGTGACAAAATAAGTGAATTCAAACTACGTTATATACATTTCGCGGTTTGATTAATTACAATTACGTGGCTAAACTTATATGTTGGAAACTTGTCAAAATTTGTTTATTGCTAGGGTTGTCAATTTGCAAACTATGTCTACTTACATATAAAATGACAGTTTTACGTGCATTGCATGACATTCATATAATCATGACCAGTGACCGCTGGTTTTGAGAAGGCCAACAATATATATATTCAAAACAGTACTTCAATATTGGTATACGTGCACAGTCTACATTTTAGAACCATCACAGTGTGACTTCACCCTAAAACTAACTCCATTCAGTTAGTTAGTAATACTTCTGTAAACAGATAGTATAATACTCTTTTTAATTGACTGAAAAGCAAAATTGCCTAGATGAATTATGTAAAGGGTACACTACGTGGACGTGTACCAAAAACATGGACTATGTACACATGAAACTGTTTGATAATGTAACCCCTAATAAAATATCGGTCAAAGTTAAAAGGAGAACTACTAGACGCTTATTGGAGATTTTTGGCTGCCTAGCAGATAAATGAAATGTTTGAGGAGCTGTATACAAGCAACAAATTAAACTTTCCAGTCTTGGTTACTATAAATCTGAACATTTCGGATTGAACTTACGTTTTTTTATAGCCAACTAACTTTTATTTCTTTGTAATGTTTTAAATAAGCTTGTCTAGTTTAGATAGAAAAATGAAAGGAATTGGAGACGGACGATTGTACGATTAATCAAAGATTCAAACCTCAAATCTATGTGTGAATAAACGTTCGACAAAAAAGTTATATTCGGTTATCCCTTCTCTTAACCTTGCTTCAAACTAATCGTACGAGCTTGGTGCTTTACAAGAGCGATTCAAAAATGGATTAACAGCTACAGAACGAGTTTAAAAACTCGGCGCGGTTGTACGGTATAACATTGTGTAATGTTCTATTACTTATATAAATATATATATGTATATTATGCTCATTAGTGCTTTAAACTTTTATTCTGAATTACTTAACCTATTTCCAACACACTCAATAATGTAACCTTCTTTCATAATCACCTTCATTATCTACTCCGATCCTTAATTTAATATTATATTTGTTAGGTTAATATATTTATAACGTGTATCTCTTATAAGTAGGTTGTTCAGCTAGTATATAAACTCTTAATTTCATGTATTTGATATGTCTGTCTCCCATAAATTCTAAATAAATTCTCTTCAATTCTTAACCAAACACTCAGGTTTTATATCATTTAAAACACCGATTTCACACAATACTTCAACGGACATAACAAGTACAAGGTTATGATTTTTACCTTATTGATTGTATGTTATAAATTTTTGTAAATTAAAAAAGTTTAAACTTGCATCACTCAATGAACGGATCGCCAAAACACCACCCCTTTTTTATTCAAGCAAGTTGCAACCCACTGTATATACATCAAAATGGGTTAGATTCTAATCTGTTTAGTTGTTATGGAGCTTGAGTCATGCAAATTCGAAATCCAAAAGCTGTAAGCTAAACTCATTTGGAATTCATTTTACTGATTTGTTTTTTAAAGAGATATTACATAAAGCTAAAGAGGGTCCTTCAATTCATCAACACGAAGTAGTACTTGTAGAATTTGACAATTACTCTGGACCAACAGTATTTGAAAATTCGGTTCCAATCGCTTCTACCGACAATTGTTTATTTTCTTCCGAAAAACAGGAACATTACAAAATGCAAAGAATACCTTTAATGAACGCATTTGCAGGAACTATACACAAGTAATTATTTGTTGTTTTCTGTAACTTGTATCAACAGTTGAAATAATTGGTGCATGTCATGTATTCTGCAACCGGAAACAATATTTTAGTAGTAACATATATTTAAAATGTTTGATTACATTTCAAACTTTTAATTGAAATAAACCCTAGTTTAAATCGGTGTTTACTTCATAAAATTTTTTAAAAGGCTATTTACAGTGTACGTACTCTACGGTGGAACTAAACATTTCGGCATGCAGCCAAAAATTGGACAAACAGCTGATAGTTGCAGAAGATCTGGAATGATTTTAGCTAAAGTAGAAAGCAGATATAAACTATTTTGCTGATTTTCAAGGTGAACCTGTCAAACCGGGTCAAAAGTCATGTTGCTTTAAAAGGCGGATAGTAGTTTATATCACAAAAGAGTTATCTATGTGTAACTACAAAAAGTAAGACATTGTATTATTATTATCGAACACCGAAGATGATTCTTTTTTCAGTTCTTTGACTTTCACTTGAACAAGATGTGTTCAAAGCCAACATCTTTCTATGTAAGTGTCGTGAATGAATATATGTTAAATAAATTAAAAGTGTAATGTAAAATGTACAGTAGTATAAACAAAACTATGCTAATGTAAACAGAGAATGATTGTAAAACCTCTACGTATCACAAACCTTTTCGGTTACCTTACATGCTCAATACATAAAACTAATATATATGAAATATTTTAAGTTTATTAATGTTTTAATTCAAAATAAATTACAAAACAACAATCATTGAAAACACAGTGTTTGAAGGGTACTGCAGTACCAAATTACATAGTTCTTGACCGTCGACTAAAATCTTTTCACTAAACACAATGACGTTTTAGGCTGCTTACGATAAATTAGACGACAGTCAGATGATAGCCGTGTATACTCCAAAACATCTTCCATCTGTTTTGTGTTTTATCTATTTTGAATTCAAGGATGTATAAATCTCAAGGAAGGGATTCAGATACATCAAAACGCCTGAAGAAAAACTATTTGAATATATAATTTTATATTTAACAATTATACAAGATTCTCTATATATTTGAATTTTAAAATTAATGCTTAATTTCAGCAGTAAAACACCGAAGAGGACAAACTCGTTTTTAAGGACAAAATAATGCAGCTGTGTAAGCAGATTGACCGGTACGAGAACGTCTATGAAGTCGTAGACGACCAGTTGCAGCTTCAACTTCAAAAGGTTAAGTATTTATTTTTTAAAATGTTTAGTCCTAAACATAATGTTTAACCACATTTTAATTAATTTTCATTTCAGGCTCTTTAAAGTACATAAATAATAATTTAACCATTTTAATTGGTTTTTATTTCAGGTAAAGGAGGTCACCTTCGAAAGAGACAGCCTCAACAACGCGAACGTCCTTCTCATCGCAAACAATGAGGACAAAGATTGCATCATTTTTCAGATGCTGGAGGATGCCGAAAAGCAGAAGGAGATGGACCCTAAAACCAAGGAGGATCATGAGAAAGTCATTTGGCAAATGAGCCAAGAAATGATTGAACTCCAACAAAACAACAAGTGTCTTGACACAAGTTTGACGGCCTGGCAGAAATCATATAGAAATTGTGAGAAGCAGCACCAACTCATATATCACAAAATGGATTGATACATACAACAAGTTGAACAAAAGTGTTTGTGAAAAAGTGTCGGAACTGGAGCAGATGCGAAATTACAACGTCACCTCATCTGGAACGGAAGCCAATAGAACACAGTTCTTGGCACAGGAATACAACAGGGTTCTTAACGAGAAGAACCAAATTGCGTCTGCTTTTGTGCAAGAACAAGAGATGAACAAATCTCTTCAATTTCAGCTCTATGAAACAACGCAAGGGTAAAAATCCTTGATATTCTTTCATTGCATTCCGATATGTTCATATTCATTACATTCCTTGAGATATTTTGATTCATTGCATTAAACTTTTATCAGATAAATATATACACTCAATTTATCATAATATACTACCAACTGCTTTAACTTTTTAAAGTTTATTTTAAAAAATCAAATTGTTACTTTTGCTCAACCTTCTAAGTATATACTTAGTTTATCAATACTACCAACCACTTCAGTTTTGTATCTTGAAAATAAATAAAAACTTCAGTTTAATTTTCAAAAAGTCAAATTGTTTTTATTTTATCATCAATCATAAACCAATTTTACAATACAAAATGATTTTCATATCGATATCATCCAAATTGTTTTATTTTGCATTAATGAAATTGCATTTCTACAAATTTAATTCATGCTTTTAAACCCAAAGTGCCAGATAAGTATCAGTTATGGTCATGACAATGCTACTAAATCAATTCCAAAAATTATTGCGATAAAAATCAATCATATAATCAACATAATTTATTTTGAAATCATAAATTTCCTTCTAATAAAAGTCCTTTTGTTAAATGATGTTTTTTTATTGCAACTCTCTAAAGTATTAAGTATTACTTTGTAATTATTCTTTTTTTAAAAGTGAAATAAAATTCATTGTAAAAACTAATTTCCGTCTGTTTGATCCTGTCGTAGTCAATGTCGTCATCAGCGTTGGATTTTTCCTTATTATCAAAGTCTCTCAAGATCTTGAGAAGAACATTTAGGAAAATTACCGCTTCAGTAAATTTCATTGCAATCTGTGGACCAAGATAATTATACTCTTCGCCGTCTTTGTTTTTCAAAGAAGATTTATCATGTCGATGGAATTAGCAAACGCAATTGATAAAATCCTGCTGCGGTTTGAAATAGCATAATTTTCATCCGATTGGATTTTATGCTCTTAGATGGCAGCCAAAATTTTTCTGTGTTCTTGTCGGTTAGGGACGAGTGTGGAAAAGCCTTCGATGAAAGAATTGTATCTCGAACTGTTGTTTCAGAAATTTGGAGGATGAACTCTTTAAGAATTGAGATGACTTCTAGCAATTCAAAGAGAGTAATGTCCATGTAAGTATTGTTGATTTTTTTACCAGATTGTAATCGGCCATTTTTCTTCATTAGGCGAACAAAGTAGGACTGTAATTCACCATTAAAGTCTTTCTTGACAAACTGTTGATTACTTGCACTAGCACCCTTGAAGAAGCTTTTATTTTTCAAGTTATTGTATGAATCATTTTTAAAAGTTTGGCTGTCTAAAATATCTTGGATTCCAATTACAGCAACAAACTATTCTGTTTAAGATGATGGTATGGGTAAGATTTGGATTACAGTGCCTCGGTCAGCATTAGTCGAAATTCCATAACAAAATGCCAGCATCTTGGCTCGTAGATTCGTTTTCTTTTGAACTGTCCATATCCAGCAGTTTCTGAAGTTACTTACAAAGTTTCGCTTTTTCTGCTGAATGTTGAATTTTTGCATTTTTAGTTTTAACCATTCTAGAATTTTTCATTTTCCATAAATGGTATTACTTTTCATTCTGCGTTTTGTATAATAAAAGATGGAAAGGAATTTCATACATTAGAAAGTCAATCAAGGCAGCAGTGGTCTGCAGGATTAATTAAAAGATTTAAAAACATTTGATTTTTTAACAAACGTTATCTCGTCGGATTAAATACCTGGACTTTTCTAAACAAGCCACTTCAAAAAGTGTTTGATAACTCAATTTCTTTTGGCAAGTTCCATATTTGCGTTTTTCTAGATGCTTCTCATTTAAATTGTGCCTCAAACCATAGTGTTTATTCTGAAAAAAATAAACTTGCACAATTTACTTAAGATAGTTTAATCGCTTTAAGGTTATTCAAAACTGTAGTACTAAAAGAGAATCAGCGGCATCAGAAAAAGCCTGAATTTCAAAAGCTACTGAGTTCATTCAGAGTACGAGAAGTTGAAGAACAGCACATTGAACAATTGAGATCACGATTACATAAAAACTTATCATAAGCTGAACAGAAAGTTGTTGAATCTGCAATTCATGTATATCCAACAAATAAACAAGCCGGTTTTACCATTAAATTCTCAATTATTTCAAAAATCATAAACCTTGCTGATCTAGTGATCATCAAAATAATTATGATCTTTCGATATATTGGTGCTTATCAAAGATTATAGAGAAGACATAATAGGTTTTAATTATTATTGTTCTTAACTGGAGATTCTTGAGTCTACTAGCTTTAATTAACTTACAGTTAATATGTTGAAACCAATACTACTTTTAAATATGTCGGTGCTTATTGACGCTTATCATGGGTTTTAATGATACAAGATAAGTTTTAGTTATTGATATTTATTTTTTTGACGTCTTTTAAACCCAACAATAATTTTATCTGATTTTAAAATACGGATTTTTGGTGCTTATCGACCTTCATCATTGGGCTTGATAAAACGAAAAATATAACTTAATTATGATTTTATTTTCCGTCTAAATTGTACAATTTATTTGATTTGTTTCGACTTCTGACAGTTTGCAACATGACAAATACTATAAACGATTTGACCGATTAACGATACACCATTCCGAGTAGGCGAATCATGGTTTCTAGTACAGGAAACCAATAAAGTAAGTTTTACAAAACTATTAAGTATTAATAGAGATTAAGAGTATTAGTAGACTTATTCAGCAATTTACGGTCCTTAAATTTCGTAAATGTGGAACATTTAAAACACTGAATAATAAATATCAGGTGTTGTTTAACAAAAATATTCCACGAAGCACCAAGCAAAATTATGGAAGCTTCGTTAAGAATCGTATACAGTTTGTTACTGTTATTAAATAATTAATGTGCTTAGAGAATATTTATAAACCCAGAGCTTACAATCGGAGATTGTATACTCTTTGTAGGATAATATGACTTAGTTTAGCACTAAACTTTTGATGTTGTTTGTAAATAAACTTGTAAACACAAAAATTGAAAACATTGATTTTTTTAGAAGTTAATATAACTTAAATCGGATTTTAAATTAAATCTAGTATCTCAAATGATTTGTGAACGGTGTTTTTTCGGTCTTTCTCTTCTTTTTTTATCATCCAGTCAAAACCCCGATTTGCAGAACAAAAAAACTGCAAAAAATGGCAACAGTGCAGTTAACAAGCATTTTTTGGAATCGAAATTATTTTGTTAAAAATCCAGTTTTATATAAAACAAATTGTTTCATTTCTATATCGCTCAACATATTTACCCGTATTATTATTTTCTAAATGACTTAAAGGTTTTACATTTACGTACACGTATTAGACCATATAACTAGAATAAACAGTATCAAATAGAACTAAACAAATCAAACGAAACTGAATATTCTAACCTTACATTTACAACTCGAGTTCCATGTTGATTAAGTGGAGGTAGATTATTTCATTTATCATTTTGTGGACTTTTTCAATTTTGGTTTATAAGTGATGTGTATTCCATGTTTGCAATGAGCTGTGATTTTCTTCAAATGGCTGTAAAACCAAATTAAGTTATTTTTAAAACAAAATAATTTATGCAACTACAGTAAATATGTTGATGTTATTAAGGTTTTTAATAATTTAATGCTAATTTCATTTTAATGGCGGATAAATTATTTTAACCACAGTTTGAAGATAGTACAAATTGTTTATTTTTTAGTCGCCCATGAAAAATAGTTTTTGTTTAATTTTAGGAAAAATATATTGATAATTTTTCATTTTATCTGAAAGAACAAATGGGTCCAGGCAAATACTTATTATTTTAAAATGGGTTGGCAATTATTCAATTGATGGAATGTGAAAAACTGCTTAGCTCTTATTAAAATCGCTTTACTTTATTTGTTTCAAAATTTATTTACATTCATAATATCTCTAAATTTACCAAATAACGACTCCTATCCTATCCTGTTGAGTCGCTAAAAAACCAGACCGGGTCTAAAATAACGAAATTTAATAAAAAATCTCTTTGAATTATCGAGAGCAATAACTTTATCCAATAAAATTCAAGTTGGTCTTGAATCTGAATAGCGTTGCATCTGAAATATAATATTAATATTTGATTATTAAAAATGGTCATTTTAATGTTACAATGTCTAATAATATAGTTATCTACAATGCATCTAAAGTGGTTTTATTTGCTTAATCCAATTTGGCCTTATTTCTTATAACCGTTATAACTATTTAGCCTGAATTTCATTTTGTGTAAAAACAATTATCTATGATCCAAGGCACTCTAGTTTACGCCCGGACTTTTCAGCCAAACTCCGATAGCTTATGGAACCGTGTAGTATATGTGTGTCTGTGGATAAAATAACTCTCTTCAAACTTGTCTGATTACATTTTAATTTTTCACTCACCTTTATTGGGCCAAAATATAATTTAAATTCGAAAAGGAGCAAGATAGTTACCCGTGGTGGCTAAAAATTGGGGGGTTACATCTTGTTTTCATGGAATATTGCACCTGAATAAACATGCATTTAATGTTCATTAAGTAAAGACTTAATGTATATTTGAGTGCAATGGTGCATGAAAACAATTGGTAAAAAACAGAAAAGTTAGTTTTTGATCTGGAGATAAGTTTTTTTAACCAAAATTGGATTCAGGTTAAAAAGGTTGTGTTGCCTGTGCAAATAAAACCAATAAACTATCGGTATTTATAAGATTAACTTGAATTACCTTCTGTGAAATTTAAAATCCCGTGTCATATGATTCAAACTAACAGAACAGCGTTCTGATTCCTATACCATGGTTAGGAATTTACAGGAGCTTCTATAAGTATTTTAAAAAAAACATTTATTGTTATTATTAATTGTCAAATATTCGAATTTCATTACAGATTCTATGGCTTCACTGGAAACATTGAGGCAAGATTAGCACAAATAAAATTCTAAATGTAGATAATTTTTAGTTTAATTAAAAATATTGAATTAGTTTTCTTAGATTTAATTTTATTAATGAAGTTTATTTCATTTAAATTCAGATTATCTTAATTCGGTTTTTTCTTTTAAATTCTAGCACGTTTATTTATATTATTATAGGGATGGTTAACATTTGATTTGACAGTTTCCATTTCTTTCAAAATTATTTATTTATGGAATCAGTTTTCCTTTAGTGCAGTGGTGGTTTTTTTTTTTTTTTAAATGTTGCTATCTAACTAAAAAATATACATATAAATTGGGATATTCATAGTTCAGAAACGTGGAGAACAAATTTTTTTGTCTTAATTTGGAAAGAAATCTACAGATTTAAAAATTAGTGTGTTTAAATGATTGATGAAAGACTATTTTTTAATGTTACGAATTCGATAAGCTTACGACGTCAGTTGGTCTCTTTTTTACTTAAAAGTCACATTTTAAGAGAATTCAGTACTTATATATTTGAAATTATATTTTTACCTTACATATTTAATAGCTGGATAAATGTTTTATACTGATGTTTGTGATTTTTATTTATTCCAATCATAAATTGGGTTAAAACATGTTTTAAACTGACATGAAGCACATATTTTATAAAAATATTTTGAGTATTGAAGAAGGAAAAATCCTTCTTTTCCTTTGGACGGTCACATTTTACAAATTTCACTTTTCGCCTTGTTCAAAATTTGATGAACTTTTAATTTGTAATTATCAAATTATTGTTTCAAATGTCGAATATTTTGTAGAAAATTGGAGAGTTTTTGTGAACTCTTTTAATGCAACACAAATGGTTGTTAATTTTATATAAAATGGCACCAGGATGGATTTGTTATTGTAACCCATTTAGCCTGCGGCCAAACTTGTTTTTTTTTGCTGCCTTTATTCGAGGTTATTTTATTCATGCGAATAAGAGATTTTTTATACCAAGCTGTTGTTCTTTTTTATTGAATCTAGACGTGTTTTTATTACAGGATTTTATAACATGATGTATAAATGAATAGTTATTGTAATAAATGTTGATTGTAGTTAATGTTTTTTAATACTTTTGGGCACAAAATAATAAACAGTTTTATATGTAGAAAATCACGAAATGTTTCTATAATTTCTCTTGACGTTAAGGTTATAATTTGAATGTGACAGTCCAATGTGTTTTATTCGTGTTATTTATTTAAATACAAAAAAATAAATTAATGTGTTTCTCGATTATTATTTAAGTTTGTGACAGTTAAAATGAAACAGGCACGGATTCAATTTAATTTTAATAGATTTAATTCACGGTACTGTAACCATTTAGAATTTAAAATACTGATCTATGTATATTTTTCACATTTTCAATTCTGAATACTTGCATTCTGATTGCAATTGTTCCTTGGACTACTTCATTAGAGACAAGATTTTGTTATTTAATTATTGTATTACTTTATAACTCCGAAAATTATAGACACTAATAGAATTTAATTGGAGACACTAAATAATAAGCCACACCCCAAAGTAAATGGTTGATTAATGGTCATTAAATTTTAAATCGCGACATAAAGCAAGCGATACATCATTTGAAGGTATTTTACATATGACTAGGATTTTATTATTATACGACATATGTAATTACATACATTGGTAAACTGACATTGTATCATTGTAATAAAATATTTCAGTTATACAAGTAATTTAATAAAGTATGCAGTAATATCAAACTAGTTTATGCCAACATTGAAATAAAAACAGAAATCAAACCAGAAACTTTTTGAACGGCAATTCGTTTCAATCTATTTAACAGAAGATACGCTCCTAAAGGTAGATAATGGAACCAAATAATTTCAGAAATAAAAACATGAATGGTTACAAACATTAAAATACCGTATAAGAGGAACAGAGATAACAGATTCCAAAAACTGATATAAGCGTTGCCTTTTGGTGACAGATAATTCAAATACCTGCTCCAAACGTCTCTACGAAAGTCATCCCTGAAATCATTTTGGCGTTCCCAAGATTTTACAAGACCAATCTCCGAAAAACTGCTCATAATTTTTTTGAAGTGTGGGGAAATGTGGAGAATAAAAATCCAGTGCCGCATATGTTCATACAAATGTTCATCGATACGAAAACAATTGTAATTTGGAAAATGGATTTGAAACATTTTTGTTCTGTGCATTGACTGAGAATTAACACTATTATCATAAATAGCAATTTTGGGTTTTGAACTATTGTATAATGAAAGGATATTATCTATATCCACCCACTTGTTAGAAATTATTGTTGTTTCATTCATTTTATCAAGAATCCCATTTCTTTCGAAATCATTTGATATCCAGTTAATACCCTTTTGATATTGATCATTAAAAACTATTTTGTATTCTGCTTTAACAAGCTCCCTTAGATTTTCAAAAGGGATTATTTTGCTAGGGGATATCAGATTGGCAGTGAAAAATGTCTCATAATAAGAAGCACATGTTAGAAACACAGATAAGTAAACGAAATTCACTATGGAACTGTTTCCATTTTCAAATGGAACTCTGAGCAACGTGGAGTATAAATACAAAAGAGTCAGAAACATTTCATTTACAGACCATTTTCTATTTTTTACAAACAGGACTGTTGCCGAAATAATAATTGTAGCTAAAAGCCATAGCCAAACTGAAAATTTGAAAGGAGACAACCAAATTTTAAAGCTGAATGTTTCAGATTTAATTGTCGGATCACAGTAAATTAATCGATCACTTTGGACTCCAATAGTATACAACGAGCCTTGGTAACTCTTGTCGCAATTAGTACACGGAAAAGTGTGTAAAATATAGCCGTATGGTGTTTCAAGTAAAACATTTAAATTTTTCGTATATTCTGTACTCATGTTGACCGTTTGGACAAGAGACTCCATTATCAATGAAAGGATGCTGCAATTCCGATCATTTATAAATCTGTGTTTCTTCACGAAACTCCACATGCTTTCTGGACAGTGTGGTACTCCCTTCATAGATTCATCGTAATAAAGTGGAATCTTTATTTCTTTCCAAAGGTTCTTTAGTGACATCGTGGTTAAACTTCCTAAACTGGATTCTTCCATCACAAAAAAATCAAAGTCGTTGCAGTATGGACAGACGAAGAACCACCAGTACTTTTTGGAATCTTCCTGGGGGCTTATGAAAAAGAATATGCGAGCGGGTATTTTAATTACAGAAGTACTAATATAAACCCATTTTTTGGAAAAAATTACATAAGTTGATTTTTCAGGATGAGAATAGCTGAAATTATTTGTCTCAATAAAGTTACCAATTCGTTTCCATTCATCTTTTAACTGTACAATAAAGTTAATCGTACAGATTTGGAAAACATCCAGAGAGTAGCCGATTCTTCTTGAATCGTTAGAATCGTGTACTGTCCATAATAAATTGTGTTTTTTATTCAAATGAATAACTTCCTCTGCTATGTCCTTTGATTTTTGGTCATCCGCAAATGATTTAACATGAACTGCACAATTCCCGAAAGCAGCTAAGCTAACTCTAGCTACGCTGGTATGTAGAGTTAGAAATAAAATCAATAAGTATTTTTCCATCAGACGTTTTTTTATATATTTTTGAAGGTAAATTTAGTAAAGCAAATGTTTCTAACGAATCGGATTTTGTTTCTTCGTCTGTGACGTTTAAAGTATTATACAGCCCAGCTAAAAATGTTTATATTTGAGTGAAATTAAATAATAATACAATTGTGTACAATTTCGATTAAAGTAAAGGCTTCTGATTCATAACACAATATGCTTTAAAGTAAATTAAACAGCTCAACTTCACCGCAATTGAAAAGGGTTTGGTATATTTACTCACAAAATTTTTCACGTATTTTAGAGTGAAATAAATGGAAACGAAATCCATTCGAATATTATTGTTTTAACACTTGAAAAGCAATAATGATTTTACAATGTACCTAACATCTAGATCACTAGCCACAATTTTCGCATCAATATATCTAAAAGTAAATATTCTATTATGCTGTTATTGTCCAAACAAAACCTTCGACGTGGTACATACATCAGAGATTATAAAAATTTCATTTTTGTTATCCAGTTTTAAAACGATGAAAATATTTTTTTCTGGTCATTTCCTAAACACTTTTATCCCCTGTGGTGAAGTAGAATTCAAACTGACGAAATGGAATTTAAGAAATGAAAAATTAAACAAATGATTTAATTCAAAACCTTACATATTAGTAATGATAAAAAAGAGTTAACTCGAGTGCTGCATAAATTTTGGTTGAAGGTTATTTAAAAGTGTTCTATTGTTGAATTTTTTGCAATTGCCATTGCAACTGCTTTTCAAAATTGCTCTGTCTAAAATAACTTTAGTGCAGAATGATCATTATAATTTAAACTTATATCAGTAAACAAAATTAAGGCTTGAAAAACACGCGTTTACAAATTACGTTTAATTATTTTTTCTAAATTTAAAAAATCGAATTTTAATTTCATGCTTTTTAAGTGTACTTGACATCATTTCAAGTGAAATATGTAATATTTAATTTAATTTTGTTAAAATGTTAATCCACTGTAAAAGAAATGTGAAAATTCTTTGAAAACAAATACGACCAACCCCGTCCTGAGTTTTATAAGCATTTTAAAACAAATTTTATTATTACATGAAAACATTTATTTTGATTAAAATGTTACACAAATGTCTTATTTAATTTCACTCAGAAATAAGCATTTGTAGCAGTACTATACACAATATTACCTAAAAAGTATTAAGTATTAATCTCTAAACAAACTTATAATGGCGAATAAACGAGTTTCAGTTCTAAAATTTTTGTTCGCTGCATTTTTGGTATTTGTAGTAGCAGAAACAACTGATTAAAATGATTTTAAGGAATGTGCTATGCAACTGAAAACGTTTTCAAATGAGTAGCAAACCATGGACGATGCTTAAGATAGTATAATGCCAAGCTTACCAACTAATTAAAAAGGATTCAGTCGGGTAAAAAAAACAAAATTCAGAAAAATCCTATCCTTTTGATGATGTTTAATTTTGAAGACACTAATGTCCTTGATAACTAAATTTATCTCAGTTCATTTTTACGAAAGTTTTCAAAAGCCACCCTCATTGCCTTGACGTGCCACACAAACCACAAGAACGCTTGCAGATCTCAGATAATAGATCATCAAATTTCAAGAGAAATTAATCGATTGAATTTTTTTCTGTTAAAAATTGATTTTGGACTCAGTATAGTTTCCAGCATACTTAAAAATGAAAAATATTAGGACTATGGAAAATCATACAAAACCAAATTAGACCAAACTGTCATAAGACCAGCGTAAGTCGACACATTTTCTTTTTCCTTCGAAAATCAGACAAGAATTTATTCTAAAAGTTACAACTCAAAAAATTGCAGTGAAAATTCAAATTGTTTTTATTTATTTTATTTATTTATTTATTTATTTACTCAAATTAACTCCCTTTGAGCGTCAGCCCATGGAGTACCAAGTACTAAATCAAAGTGTTTTGAATGGACACTAAGCGGCCATTTATAAGTGCTCTGCGGAGCACTATAAAGTAACAATCTCGAGTATTTTGCCATCCGCTTTTCATATATATTTAATCACACAAGTTAAAGTAGACGGTGGTCATGTGAAATATGTACAAGTTTGTCTACTTTATACAAAAACAATTAATAAATTTTATTCATAGCTACTTTGTATGTGTTTTACCGTCGCTAGGAAAACAAATGAGGACACGGCGTATGAAAGATAGCATAATCAGTATCTACAGTTGAAGCCTAACATGCGACGTTATACAACAACTAAAATACTAGATCTCAAAGGTGAAAAAACGATTTTAAGTGCTTTAACATACAAGTGAATATTTTACTATCGTGCTTGTATACTTTGCTTTTACAGATGCTGTTGTTCTGTTGGATTTGGGAATCTGTATGAAAACCAAATATAAGAATAAATTAAAAATTTACAATTAAATGTTAAATGATACAAAATTTGTTTTCAGATAATCGATATAGAGTCACGCAAAACAAATCGCCAAATCAAATTTTACATAATTTTATTAAAACACGTCATTCTTCCCCAAATTTTATGATAAAAAACTATTGAAAAATATCGAGCTTTCAGAAATTATATTGTGTCTGTAGTCAGTATTTGTGTCTTTCAACCAGAACGTTTCCTCATTTTATAAACGGCAGTTTTTAATCCCTTTAAGACCTAGTTGGATCACGCAATGCCCATGCTAAGACATCATTTTGAATACATGTTATGCCGACGTGGTTGAAATATTCCATTAAATTCTAGTCTTCACAAAGCCATTAATTATTTACATTTCTTCAACAATTACTTAAATTAAACTCGACCAATTGTCAGCCTTAAAACCTTATAAGGCATTGTAAAGACAATATTTTTGAGCAAAGTTGTAATCAACCCAACCGGATTTGCGTCAACCGTCTAACCAAGCATTAAAATTTTATCAAGTGGAAGTGTAAATAAATAATGTAATTACTTGAAAAAACTGATTAAACGTCTATTATATAGGTAACTTGAACCTTGGACAGAATATAAAATTTTTCTTCCTCATATTTTATGGCTATTATATCGTTTGAGTTACTCAGTAAGTCTTTACTTGATTTAAAAAACCAGGATTAAAAAAAAAACATTTTGGCATTTTGTTTTACTAGTGTCGCTAATAAGTAAAGCATTTCGTATTCTGATAATTGTCAAACTTTTACAGTTTAAAAATGGTTCATATCGTACTATCAAAGTTTGTGCTCTGTCTAGCTTTGGCTTTAAATAATACGAGACCGTCTTACAAGCTTGAATTGAACCCAAGAGGGATTTGTACCGTTCACCTTAAAACATTTGAAACTAGCACTGAGACTATGACCATATTCCAAGATGTTATTGATTCAAACAAAGACACAGTTCTGTGGACTTTATGGCCATCACAAAGGATTAAAATTGAATCGATTGTATATCCTGTGATTCAATTCTTTGAATACTGCAGTATCAACATAATCATCGACCTACCAAAAGGGTTACGTGATAGGTATATTCACGTCTATGATTACATCAAAGGTACTCTTTTTTCTTCTCGAAGCTGGACACATTCGAACGCAATGCAATGATGTTAAGGACATGCATTGGCGTCTGACTCAACGACTCTTTTTTCACCGGAGAAATTGTGAGCCCGAATCCAAATTTCGTAATTCGATATTCGTCCACTGTGCTCAGATGGTATCAATGTTATTACGATGAAAGAAAATTATAGCATTCACAAGCCCATTCAATGGAATTACGTAGGAATCAAGGAAAACAAAAAAAGAATGGATGACGTACTAGACATTGAACGCTATGACAACATAAATCATCAAACACTGCATAGCGTTTGTTTTCGAACATTCTGGACTTTGCGAATCCTTTATGACGGGACACATTGCCATCTGTGCTCGTATATTATCATCCATTTGGGAAAACATCTCAACCTAACGATCAACATTAAGAAACACGATATCATTCATGGATTATTTACAATTGATACTGTAAATAAAAACTATGAAACTATTCAGTTGGACAGAGTTAATGGATTGGCCTTTATTCGGACTGTGAAGCTTCAAATCAGTTATTGTGATTTTACAACGCAATCGGACAGAATGCAGTTTTATCCGTGGTGGAAATCATTTCATGGCCCTGTTTGGGCTGTCTTTGGATCAATAATTTTGGCCATAGCAGTACTTTTAATTTTTACACGTCGATTGAATATTTCTGCTCTGTCGGCTCAGCTGCTTATAGTCGTTCGGATAGTTCTAAGAAACAATGACAACAGAAGAGAAGGGATCTTGATTGTTTTTACATTTGTTGCTTTAAATGTTCTTTCTGTTAAAATTTTCTTTATGAAAATTTGCTAATTTCGGATCTCATTGTTCCACCTCCACCCGTCAACATAATCAAGGATATTTTAGAATTCATTTCAAAAGGGTATAAACTAGATACGGGAAACATGCATTCAGGAGCAATGCGTTCAAGAGAAATGGAACTCTTTGAATCAATTTTTAAGTCTCGAAATGCTTCTAGTCTCTTTAACCCGAATGATTTTAGAAAAAATGCACAAGCTCTAACGCGTAAGTTTAAGCAATGGCAAGATGAATACAGATTCCAAGGATACCCGCTTGGCTATTTTGCCCTGTCAAATGACTTCATGAATGAAAAAGATCGAGTCGGATTGGAAACAAATAGTGTAAGAAATCCAAATGGGTCTAGGAAATTCTGCTTTGTCCGGGAGGATTTGAGTCAAACATTTCATTTTTCAAAGATTCATTCCTATCGACAAGAAGAAATTGTCTTGATTGTAGCTAGATTCTGGAATGCAGGGCAGATGACGTTTTGGATGCATCTGGACAAAAAGAGGCAACTTATTCATGAACATAATTGGCGGACAGAACTAGAAAAGCAATATAATATTTCCAACGAAGAAACGGATGTCATTAGGTTACACAATTTGAACCCTATTTTTATAGTCGCGGGGGCGTTTTTGGGTATTGCTTTCATTGTTTTAGGATTCGAGGTAGCCATTCGAAAATGTAGGTATTTTTGCCAGCGTCGAGCTACAGTACAAATCTTAGTCCAAAGCATTATCGTTAACGATAACATTTTATAAAGCTAATTTTTTGTAGCAATGTTTCCAGCGTAGTCTTTTTTGTTGTTTGTTGAGTTCAAAATTATTATAGTGTACTCAATTTGGCTAGATGGATTACATAACTGTTAGTATTGTATAAAGGTTAGTTTAACCATACTATATATGTACTAGAAAATACCCCAAGTCCTAGGAGCCTAGAGATAACCAGAATATTCTAATGCCACCCTGTCAAAAATCAAAAAGGTCGGTATAAATCATAGAGATTGATAAGATAGAAATCTACTTCTGGAAGAATTAGAGTTGGTGGCCAGGCTAAGATAGAAATAATAGCATGTGGACTCAAAACTCTCAAATATGCCAATTACCTGGTGATTTAGCCTACATTTCCCGTCAAAACAATCTACACAGTTATTTATGCTTAAATAACTCACAATATCTCGTGATCTACTTACTGCACTGGTCCTACGAGGGAAAAATAAGTGACACTGGTATATAATACATATGTACAGAACGCAAGTAGATAAGAAAAGGTTATTATAATTTCGTAACTTGTTAAAAAATAAAGCAATCTCCAAACTGAATCATCTATGCATTGTTAAAACTTAATGCTTGAAATGCTGAATTGTTGTTGAAACATCATTAAATAAATCAGATAAAGCAAATCATTCTGCTAGTTTCTACAGCAAGCTTAGAAGCATTGACATTTCCAAAAAAAATCTTTTCAATTTAAGCTTCGAATTAAGATTATTTGATTGTGATTCAAAAATTAAACTGTTTTATAAAGTTTACATTTTTACTGTACTTCTTTATATTCTAAACTGTGAACAAAGAAAGAAATTCACTGCCTTTTTATGGCTTTCATAAAATCAAAGTTTTTCTTCTTAAACTCAATTCAAAAAATGAAAAGTCCATCGATCTACGAAGCTATTGAAATCTACGCAAAGTTATTTCAAGGGTTTGAAAAAATCCCATTAGAATGGGACTTTAAAAAGCAAGAGTTTGCTTACGTAGCTAAAAACCGATCGAAATGGCTTTGGTATTTTAGTACAGCAAATTTAGCATTTGGTGTTGGATGTTGTCTATTTTTAGTCATTAGACAAATATTTGCACAAATTATTTTAATTCCATTGTGGATTTTATTAATCCAGTCGTTTTTGGTTTTATTTGGTTTACTCATGTTATTTATTTCTCTTCAAATTTCTATCTCTGGACAAGAGATTACAACATCGTTGAATAGATTAATGGTCTTAAGGAAACAACAGTTTAAAAGTGAGTTGCTCAAACATATCAAAATAATTTTTATCATTTATACAAGCATTTTTTAAGTGTCTTAATGAAATCTAAGTCATATTTGAATCAAGTTTGCATTCTTAGTAATACAAAAATGTGTTGCGTTGCGTTTGTTATTTTAAAATAGAAGTAAAATTTCGCAATCTTCGACATTATTTAACTTGGAAAGTTATTAGCAGCAACATTCAAATATGATTTTGGCAGGGATGGGATAATTAATTACAATTGTAATTCAATTACTTGATGAATTACATTTGCAAAGTAAATTGTAATTCAACTTACATTTTTTGTTTCAAGAGAAACTTTTTTGGTATGTTTTCTTGATTTTAATTCTTGAGTTTAAATTAGCGAAATTGGCTTTTTTTGATTATTTTAAGCATAAATATTCCATTCTTTTTGAAAATTCTACCGGTTAGACTTATATACGTCACTGAAAGTAATTTGAATTTTAATTTAATTACAGTTATCTAAAAAAAAGTAATTTGTAATTCAATTACTTCAATATTTAAAAAGTAATTTGTTATTGAATTACTTTGCAAGTGATTTGCACATCCCTGGATTATGGATGTTTTAGGACACTTCAGAAAGGCTCAGTCATAAAACCAATTTTTGTAAAAAATTATAGATCACCCAACTCCAAATCGTCCGGACATTGTTGCCATTCTTATTATTGCGATTGTCTTGACTTTTAAATTTTTCGGTGTATTTGACGTGCTATTTGGTGTTTATGTTAATCTTGATCCATTTTATCTTATAATCAACCAATACAAATTAGAACCTTTCTATTCAAGCCTAATTCTAACACGGATTCTCAGATTTGTTATTAGTTTTATAGGTGCAAGACAAGGTGCAAGAATCCTTGCAATAAATGCCACCATTCTTATGGTATGTGGTGCCATCTTTAAAAACACACTAATCTCACTGGTTGCTTTAAACAATAACAGTGATAAAAAGAATAAAAATAAAAGCAAAGCAATGCTACTCAATATTAGTGAAGTTTTAAAAAGATTAAACATAATCCAAAATATTAGTAAAGCATATATTGATTCTACTGCTGCATTTTCAATCTGGACTTACGCGGTTGTTATTGTCATATCGAACTTTTGTACGGTGAAACTAATAGATGTGATACCCATGCCGATCTTCATGGTTTTTCCAGCAACATCATTTATGCTACCGATTGCCTTAGGAGTTGCTTTATCTGAAGCAATACAAATTAATGAAATGTCGAAAAAACTGCTATATGACTTAAAAGTGAAAGCAATGTCAATGAACAACTTGGAGCGAAGATATCATGAACGGAATTTGAAGGCGATTAAGGAATTGTGTTTTTATCCAGGATTAAATGGATATAGATTGTGGGTTGTGAAGAAATCCAGTAATTTAATGTATTTTAGCGCGATTCTAAATTATACGGTGACAGCATTACTCTCCATTCCTGTGCATAAAATTATGTGATCATTTTATAATATGTCAGTTTATTTATTTAAAATTTAAGATCATGTTTCTTGAACAGCTTTACAAATTACACAAATATAAATGGATACATTATAGTTTTCAATTTTTAAGCACATTTGTTTTATAACTTTGTTTTTTTCTGTCCTTACATGCATGCAACACAAGCCAGTAATTTGTGAATTTAAAAAACTCGAATTTAAAATGTAAGCATTATAATGTTACAATAAACTGCTTTAAATAATTAGCAAATTTTGTTGACCTCTTTCGTCAATTTGTTTACATTAATCGTCCACTTATTTACTTAATTTGCAATACGTGCATTTACTTAAAGCACACAAAAATCAAGCAAATTGTAAGCTTATTAAAAAATGTAGGTAAAATTTAATTCTAATGAAATATCTATCGCGGCCTTAAATTATCCATCGACATGTTATTTATGGACTTAAAACTAGAATCCGTCAATTTACAAATTGTTCTTCCAGCATTTCTACTGCTAACTAAAAAGCTATTTGATCCAATTACTGTTATGTTTTCAAACAATTATTTTTCAAATTGAAATTACTTGATTGTCACAATTAAAAATCAAGGTTTGAAAATCAATTTTTTTATCACATTCAATTTTTTAGACCGATAACTTATCGCCTACTGTAAACAATACCGGCAGAAGTTCAGTACATTTTTATGACTTATAAAATCAGTTAAAGTTTTTCATTTTTAAAGTCAATTCAAGAAATGAAAAGTCCGTGGATCTGCCAAGCTATTGACACCTACGCAAAGTTATTCCAAGGGATTGAAAAAATCGCATTAGAATGGTATCTAAAAAACCAAGAGTTTGTTTACGTATCACGTTTAATTTCAATTGGGGAAAGACTTTGTCAAATGTTTAAACACATAAATAAGCTATAACTAGCCTACTGCGCCCCCGATGCGGGCGGACCTTCATTCATCCTTTTAAAACGTTAATTACTTCTTGCGACTTTTGAAATGAATCTTCTAATGAAAATCACAATTCTCAGGTTCTTAGTTTAAAACGATCCCCAAATGGCTTCTTCGCTCTGTTTTCAATTTCACAAAAACCCAGTCTTAAGCAAAAGCCAATGAATTGATCAAATGAGTTTCGATTAGATATCTTTCTGAAGTTTAATTTTAGTTGCTAACTTTGCTGAAATGTTGAAATTTAATCAAAAACTGATTCATTTATTCTTTAACCTGGTCTTGATTATAATTCTCTCCCGATGACCCAGTAATTTTCAATTTTTTTTTCAAATTCTGTTCCAAATAAAAAAAACAAAGTCATAAATTGTATGTGTTGCTTTGTGAAAACTTAAATCCAAATCTCACATAAAGCTTCAAAGCACAGTTGATAAGACAGTGTATTTAAAGATGCACTTTGTTACAATCTCATATTATTATAACAACCAGCATGTATTATTATTAGATGTGTTAAATTCTTCCAAGTGATAGATATTTAATATTCTTTCAAAGTATTTTACTCGCATTATGACTAAACTGTATGCAAAGTGCTCCTTAAGGTCTATACAATCCATTGTTCTCCATTCACCCTTAGGCAGTGTGTGGAAAGCATCGGTCGTTTTAGTCCCTTCTAATCCGTTGAGCATACTCGCTTAAGGGCTATAAATAACGCGGTGCAGTATTTAATTTTTTTAACTTATCGAAACTTGTCGATACTTGCACATCCGATGTAATTCGCTAAGACGAATCCACAAAAAAAAACATTTAAATCCGCTCAAAAATGAAGAAGTAGTAGGCTTTTTAGCAAGGTAGCAAGGTCCTCCTTGACATCACGCATTAATTGTATTAATTGTAATAATATGATATTCTATTGTGAACTCATTCAAGTGTTATATTCAGCCATTTTAAAAACTTAAATATTTACAGCAAAATTTTATTTTACAGATCTGTTAGGATGAATGTTAAAACTCATTAAATCTAACCAAATTCCACCTGCAAGCATTTTTTAAATATATCGATGCCCGTTTAATTCCACTTTTAAACTAAAATTCTAAGTTTAAAATTCAAACAATAGATTAGATTGAGTGGCAATAACCGGAAATCAAATAGATGCTCAGCAAAATCCCTAAATGGTTTATAAAAAACATTCGAATAAAAAAATAAAATATTGAAGTAACCCAAAAAATAATATATTAGATATAAAAAAGTTTCTTTTATTCACGCTAATCAATAAAAACCAAGGATTTCCTCATAAATATTTTATAACTTAAAAACCACTCAAAAAATAATGAAAGCTAGAAGACTTACTCTCAAATACGTAAAATATAAACCTTGTGTAAGCTAAAATTCAACTATTTTTGTTCTCGATATTTCGCAATAATATATAATATTTGCCATGTTCTTATAAAATAATTTTTCCAATTCTCTTTTGGAACCAAAGGTAGATATGTGATTGTCAAAGTAAAACATGGAATCCCATATCAATACTCAGCAGTTGCGGCTTATATTGATTTCTGCTAGGTTACGTGAATACATTTTTCTTTATTAGTTGGATAATCACATATACAGTCTGATTATTGGAAGGTAAAAGAAACTCCAGAAATATTTTAAACCTTCCAATTAAGTTCGTGATGAATTTAAAATGCATATAAATATTTAAACATTCTAGATCAAAATGATATTTTTTTTCTTTTTATACATACATAGTGTGGACATAAGTTTTTAGAATTTACTTCTCCATTAAAATTTGCCTACTTATCATCAAACTTACTTTTAACTACCATCACACTTTATTCTCCTACTAATTGTGTACAATTAGCAAAAAAGAGTTTTTGAAAAAGTTAAAGATTGTTGAAATGGGGACCAAAACAGTTCAACATTTTGCAATAATTTAATACCTAAAAGGTAAGCGACGAAAATTATAAAAACTTTCTCTTCACATACGAGTAGATTTTTACCGTTTAACCAAAATTCAATTGCCGGAATGACCTGAGATCAACAAAGCACAAATAGGACTTCCACTTAGCACTTTGAAAATCAAAAATAGTTCATCACTAGGGGTGTGGCTTGGGGTCAATTGAAAAGTGAAAGCAAATCTGTAATTTTTGCTTCAGGGGGGGAAAGTTTGTGCAAAAGATTTTTTGGAGGAATTTTTGGAGCTTATTCTCAAATCCCTAAGGTCCACTCTTTTTGAAAATGATGATTGGACTTTCTAACAAAATTCTCTTCTTACACACGGGGCTCAATTGTCAAAAAGTGGCTGAAAAGCCATATTTTGAGGTTAATTTTTTCCAAGGAATTGATATTTGCATTTCCAGATCTTAACCAGCTGGACTACGACTTGTGGTCTAATTTGGAGCTAGATGCTTACTCTAGACCCCATAAAAACTTTTAAGTCTGAAAGTCACCCCTGGTGAAAATATGAAGGGATTTACCCCTGAAGAACATGCGTTTTTCTCGGTTTATTAAGGCAACCGATAAAATTTGGCGCTGTCAATTTTTTTAAGCTACCATATTAGTTGCTCATTACGTGTGAAAATTATCAGACCGTAACTTTTTGAAATGTCTGATATAAAGCAGGAGACACAATTCTAAAAACTTATGTCCAGACTAGGTATATAAGAAGTTATTGCAATGTTGAGCCATTGTCTAAAATAAAAAAACATTAGTTCAACTCTATCTGTTCATTTTGCCTTATTTCTTTTCATTGCATTTTTTGAAGACCGTGGTAGTGTAAACAACAAATTCTATTCAATATAATAAATATTGAAAAATGATAAGCAACGGTGAACTTGAAGCAGTTGAATGGTATTTTAGAATATTTACCCGGCTATCTATTAGTAATATTAGTTTTAATATACAGAATAAGCGTTTAGAGATTGCAACAATGCCACAACGTCGTTTTTATGTGTTTTTGTTATTGGTTGGCTATTATTCCGTTGTACCAGTTTACTTTTTCGGTGTGTATTGTCTTATAAAAGTTCCACATCTCATAACAACAGAACGAATCATGTTTTTATTGTTCTATTTCTTAGTATTTTTTCTGTCATTTATACCAAGCTATATTTTTGCGATAAATCCAAAAACAACTGCAGAAATCTGGAATATGCTAATTGACACAGAAACCATCATTCAGGGTAAGTTCAAATTTCCAAAAAATCTTCCTTTTTCTTGTGAGGTTGTGATGAAAATTATTTATACGGCCTATGGTTTTGTGTAATTTGTAAACCATAGATTTTTGCATAAGATGTCACTTGCTAACATCAAGAAGAAATAAAGTCCAAGAAAAACTATTAGAGTTGGCGATGAAAGGAATTCTACTAGGAACCACATCAATTTCTCTACTAATCTTTGTCTTTACAATTCCAAACAACCTTGACCCGGTGTATCCTGCATTACAGTATGTCTTTGAATTCACAACAGACAGTTGGTGGCTTCGAATTTTGCGATACGTATATTTATGGCTTATTGGAAGTGAGTTAGCAAAGGCTTTAATAGGTGGCATCTTGCTATTTCTCTCAATATTTCGCTTGGCTACGCAAATCCTTGATGAGCTTAGCAAGCCGAGGTTCAGACTGAACTGGAGAAAGAAAACTGACAATGACTTCGTAGCAAGACAAAGATTTTTAAAAGCGATGGTAAATATTTACCGTGTGGTCCAGATTGCTCTAAATATTCTTGAGAAACCAATGTATACTTCGTTTTTTGCTACATGGATTTTTCTGGGAGTAGCAGTAGGAGCTGTGTCTAATTACGGTACGATTCGGCTATAGAATGTGATTCAAATGCCTTTATATTTTTGTATGCCCGCATTATCATTTGTTGTCTTTCTTTGTGCAATATTTTGTGTTGGTTTCTCTTGTTCAATACACTCTCAGTCTGTTAATTGCGTTAATTTTTTACAAAACGTTGGCAAATCTAGATATGAAAAAAAGGTGGTCAAATCTTTGCGACCTATACCAATTTTTGCAGGTCCTTTCTTCATAATGCAAAAGAGCGTTAACATTAAGGTTATCGAAGCTATTCTAACTTTTACTGTCAATTTACTTGTATCTGTTTGAGTATTCGTAGTCTTATAATTCATGTGTATTACGCTAAGATGCAATTAATTGCAATATTGTATTCTATTTAATTGCTCATTAAATATAACTTGTACATGCTGGTCACCTCTCCTGCGTCCTGTCTTTTTATTGGCATACATATTTACATACAATTAAATCATAAGTAATTAAAAAACGGAGTACATAACCAATTTTAAGAGTTCTGTTCTGAGTGAATATTAAAACTCATATCTAATCAAACAATCAAATCTGATCTGTCAGAATTTTTTAATTCTATCGATGCCTATTAAATCCCACCGTACTATAGGTACTATGTATAATTTCAACTAAAATCCAAACAATCAATTATGATTGGCCAGAACCAGAAGTCCAATAAATGCTTGTTAAAATAGTCTTTAAAAAATTTGATGGGTTGATCAATATTTATTTAACTCAAAGTGTTCTGGATGTTTCTCTTGGTTATGACAGTAGCGAGAATTTCTAAACGTACATTATTCAAATTAAATATTAATCAATTACCTTAATAAATATAATACCCAAATAGGTACACAAATTTAGCTCCTGTCGCAGAAACTAACGTATACAAAATTTCTTGGAAATACATAGTTTGGCCATAAGTTGTGACACTGAACCCTCCCAATTAAAATTTGCCCACCTATTATCCAAGTTTATCCAACTACACATCACGCTTTATTTTCCAACTAATGTGTACCATTAGCAGAAACAAAATCCATAAAAGTTAAATACTGTTGAAATGGCGAACAAAACAACTCAACGCTGTTCAGAAATAAAATAAAATTCGCCTTGGCTCAGTAGGGGTGTGGCTTGGCGTCAATTAGAAAGGGAAAGAAAATCTGTACTTTTTGTTTTAAGGACTGTAAGTTCGTTCAACAAAAATTTAGAAGAAGTTTTTAAAGTTATTGTCAAACCCAAGAGAGCTACTCCTTTTGAAAATGAAGATTGGACTTTCCTACAGATTCCTATCTTGCACACGGAAACAAATTCCAAACATCCAAAAGTGGTTGTAAACTAATATTCCGAGCTTCATTTTTTTTTAAAGAAATGCTCACTGCATTTCTGGAGCAGTAAGACCATTGGTCTAATTTGGAGCTAGGTGCTTGCTCTAAACACCGATTAAGCGTCAAGGTCTCGAAGTCATCCCTGGTGAAAGCGTCAAAGTTCCACGACATGACATGTCCCGCTCGTTTTCGTCGATGCAACAAACCAAAGGCGAAAATTTGTAGCTGTATATTTTATGTACGTTACCTGTATAGTTGCTCATAACAATAACAAATTCAGACTGCAACTGTTTGAAATGTCTGACTTAGAGTAGAATGAGCAGAAAAAGTAATTGCGGGAACTTTTGTCCACTCTAGGTATATTATTATAGAAAGTTTGCCTTATTCGCGGCAATCGATAAAATCCAGGGTTTTTCTCATAAATATGTTATAGCTTAAAAACCACGTAGACAAAATACGAATAAAATCTAGCAGAAATCAATGTATACTTTCAATAAGGACTTAAGAAATATAAAGCTAGCTATAAAAGTAAATTTTAACTATTTTTTTTCTACTTTATATATTTATATTATATTTTTGTATTTTTCTTTTGTATTCTATAAATTCTCCTGCCAAACCATAGGTACCTATGTATATACGTGATTGTCTCACTAAAACAGGGAATCCATTATTTTAACCCTCGATTATTTCAATACTTAGTAGTTCTGGTGTATAATTTTTTCTCTGTAAGGTTAAGTAAATAGATACCACTTTATTAGGTGGATATTCATATATGCAGTCTGATTATTCGAAGGCAGAAGGAACGAAAGAAATATCTTTTATATCCGATTAAGCTCCTAATTAATATAAATATAAATATTTAAACATGCTAGATCAAGCTTTAAGCGTATGTATAATGTTGTTTCTTTGTATAAGAAGTTACTTGAATGTTAAACAAATTGTTAAAATAAAATATAAAATAATTTGACTCTAAACGTTCAGTTTGGCTTATTTCTTTTTATTGTATTCTTGGTGTATTGCTAGTGTAAAAACACATTTCGGTCACGATCATAATTTCAGAAAATTCTAAACAAAACAACCATGATAAGCAAAGGTGAACTAGAAGCTGTTGAGTGGTATTTCAAAATATTCAGCAGCATATCTATCATTAATATTAGTTTTATAAATAAAATCTAAAAAGAGAAATGGTTCTAAGTTGAGGCGCTATTAAAACAATGAAACAAGAAATTTACCTCAAACGGCCACGACAAACAAATATTTTTAAACTTGCTATCTCGGATTTTTTGTTTTAGAAAAACAAAAACAAAAAAATCCGATATCTACATCATGCAAAAATTCCCTTGTACGACTTGTGCCGACTTAGAGTAGGCCTATCATCCAATGCCTGCGTTAATGACAAGAAAATATTTAAAACAAAGCTTTGCATTAAAAACGTAATTAAATCCTATTTAAACATAAAACGGAGTAAAATAACTAGTTTCCGCGTTTTGTTCTGACCATAAAATACTATGTGGCCAACCCCAATTTAAATTGGGATTGAAGTTATTTACAAAAAGTTTACCTTAGGATAAATCGATAATAACCAGGGGTTGTTCTCATAAATATTTTAAAACCAAAAACAACCAAAACCTACAAAGTCTGATTGGTTTCACAAGGAATAGAAAAATACAAATAAACGCTAGTAAAAATCAACGTATGCTATAAACGATTTAAAATACAAAGCTTAGGGAAATTAAAGTTCCATGTAAATTTGGTTCTCAATATTTCCCAATAATATAAAATTATCTGTCATGTTCGCATAAAATAACAGTTCAAATAACATCCTAACTAGTTCAAAAACGTTAATAAATGAAAGAAATAAAAGTTAATTTTCTCAACGAAAAAGAAGTCAATCCCAAAACTCGTCCCTGAGTCATAAAAAATAATTATTGAATTTAAAAAATGAAATTTAAAAAAATTGAACAACCTTGAACAAGTTGATCAAGCAAAACTCTGTTAGCCAATCCTGCTTATGGGATGGAATGTTGTCCTGCAATAGAGCCTTAAGGTTCTCAGTAAAAAGCAAATATCTATCAACGACCCAAATTAGTTTAGGATAAAAAAATTGTTCAGCAATATTAAAAAGCAATAAGTCAAATATTGAGTAAGAACGAGCAAAACCACTCATGAGCTAGTGCTGTGGTTATATAAGTATATTTTACCTCAAGATATTTGGGGCTTGAAACTGGTCCGCAACATTTAGAAAAGTTATAAGAAATTTAAATATTTCAAGTTAGTAGAAATGTGGTAGTAGAGAAGTTTAACTTAATCACGATAATCAATGACAAACTAGGAATTATTATTTTGTTGTATAAATAGTCTGTATATATTACATAGCTGAAAAAACTCATTTAAATATATCTACCTATCAAATCTATCTGGTTCTGCAAAGTTTTTACATAAAAATACAAAAAAAGCTAGCACAAATTACTCTCAACTATATCAAATGTAAACCATGGGGAAAGTAAAATTCAACAAAAAAGTTCATATTACATATTTTTGATCTTCGCATTATATTACCTATATCTTTACAGTATGTAAAACAACTATTCGTCCACATTGCATGTGTGTGATATGAAATGACATATTTTCAAAATGGCTTGAAGTATATAATTTATTCTTTTACAGTTTATGCTACATACATTTATCTAACAATCTACGAGGTTTAAAAAAAATTGAATCAATATTTCAAGCTGTAAGAAATCTGAAGCTCGCAAAAATAAAAAATCGAGTCCAAATAATTATTCGTTCATTTTGAGATTTGATTTTTTTTGCAAAATCCATGTCTTTCAAAATTCTTTTTTGGAGGGACTTGACTAACCCTCTAGTTACACTTTGGTCAATGTTTGCCGACTTTACTTGATAATTGCTTTTAGAACGGCTAGATTGGTTGGCTTAGGTTCTGCGACATGAGATTTCAAGATTTCGCATGCATGCACAATCGGATTGAGGTCCAACCCGATTCAAAATCGTCATTTTATTTGCATTTAGTTATTTTATGATGATTTTAGCCGAATGTTTTAGGTAATCCTTTTTTTGAGCACAAAGCGGTAATCTAGCTTCATTTTGTTAGTTGAAGGCTGAAATGTTTTCTCCGGCAAAAATGAGGAAAACAAATTAGTTATAATTTTTTTATGAATTCCTGTTTTTATAATCCTTTGTGATACTTAAAGCCAAAAAACATAACCCCATTTCTAAAATTGACTGTTTTTTAAAGCTAAAGCCAAAAAACATTTGAAGCAGTCGTTGACGTACTTTCACCATGGTTTAGAAGTGGCTGTAAAAACCGCTTGTAAAAAACTTTTTTAAGATTTTTTGGGCTTGAGTTATATGATTTGCAGGGGTGGGCAAAATACATGGACTTCAAAATACAAAATACAAAATACAAAATACTTTCAGCTAAACCTCAAAATAC
>JAQGBQ010000125.1:0-39360 GCA_034698485.1 Vertagopus arboreus
ATCCATATTGCCATTTTGGACCATGAAATACACCATGAAAAACTGATCCGATTTAGCTCATGTTGGTCTTAAACGACATATATTGACCTGTAGAATAATAATTTCATTCTCAGAAATCATTAGTTTGAAATGAACAGTTGCTACGACCAAAAAAACAGTTGAGAAGCAACGTTTTGGCTTATATCTCGAGATATACATGTCGTGACATCGGGCGAAAAGCAGCGTTTGGTTAACTCGCTAAAACCATGTAGATTCCAAAATTTCAGCCTTCTAAGTTTAAAACCGGCTGAGAAAACCCGTGGCAAAGGTTAAGAAGGGCATAGTGAATGCATACTTAGGTAATTTTTTTTGGACGCGTTGCTATTGGTTTTTGCATCACCTAAGAAAAAGAAACAGTAGATGACATATAAAAACTCACATCAATGTTAATTCTCTCTCTATTTTCTTAGCGTTTTTATTAGAAAGAAGCAAGAATTAGTCATTCTTGTTAATAGTAAGTAGGTAGCTTAATTAAATTCGTAGCTATAAGGTTTTATTTTCTCTTGTTTTTTTGGATTGGACGTAGTAAGATGTGTCTTTGTGGTTGAGCGTGATATTTCTCCGGGTGAAACCCTTCATATATTCAAAAGGTAAAATATACACAAAGAACGAGAAAAAGAAATGTTATGAAGAGGAAGAAAAATTGAGACTTCACGCATAAAAAGAAAGAACTGTTATTTGCATGCTGCAAATTACTCGTCATCCACATAAGTTATTATGGTAGTTTACATTTGACCGTTTATGCAACCTTTCTCATGTCTTATTGAACTACTGCCTTGGCGCACTTGCTTTCCCTGAAAGCTTACACCTGACTGAATGTCAATACCCAGTTCTAGGCTATAGACAATAGGCGTTTTAACCTTTTCCAAATTGTCTCAAATGCTATAGAGAAAGCTGATGGTGTTTCGAGAGAAAATCAATACATTCCCTACTGAAAGTAGAATTATCAATTCGGATATTTATATTTCCACGTCGATATGTTCCCAGCAGGATTCTGTAGGAAGTTGTAGTAGTAGTAGAAATGAAATAGACATTAAATCTACAAAGGACGGGCGGATATAAGCCATGAAATGTTGGGACTCAGGAACTGGGCTTTTCTTTGTGACATCCAATTCCCTTTTTATGCAAATATTATGGCTGGACAGAATACACATTGCGAATTGCTTAATGCTTCGCAGCAGCAGAAGAGTCATGAAAAAAAGTTTGCACATAAACCATTTCATTCCAAACGCTTGAATGCATTTAATTAAAGCTCTGATCTGGAAATACTATGGAAGAGAGGATAGTAGAAATAGGACAAGAAGAAATTTAATTGCACTTTTTCCAATTACTTCCTATAGTTATCATTCTCAGTACCTGACTGACCTGACCTTTACTCCCTTGGTTTAGAAACGAAAATTGAGATGCTTTCTCAAGCTTATAATGTTGACTTTAATTCCCCTGGCCTAGTCCTGCATTACAAATTGTATCTACGAATGTCGCGTGTAGGCACTCCAGCTGTGTTCTCTGTGGAACAAACTATTGTAGTAAATCAGAATTCGTAATTATTAGTGACAGGAATTGTCCGTTTCTCTTTCATCTTTTGTTGTACCTGGAGAGCGTGTTGAATATTCATGGAATCATTTCCAGGATAATAATTTGTACTTGTTTGCTTATTGTAAAAACTAATGGATGAATTACTAATAATATCGTTATTCAGTGCAAATAATAATATATGCAATAATGAGGACTTGTTCTAAATCATTGTACATTCATCTAGCACTTCTTCCACGCATCAAAATGCCTGGCGTGTAGCCCATACAGCATTCAAATTATATACACACTTCTGGCTCAACTCGTTCAAATCAATCTGTAATATAATTTACCTAATTATCCATCCAATGATTCATTACCGCAGTTGCTTTCAGATTCAGCTCCTTTCCAAACAACACTCTTTCCCATTATGTGCAAATTCTAAACAAGGACAGATTAATAGCAAAATTTGGTCAAAGCCACTAAAAATTTTGTACAACACTTCATTGTAGGTACACACTTTTTATTCAACTCGTCATCGCATCCCAATATTAAATATATGCATTCTGTGTACCTTACACCTTAAAAGTTAGTAGTCATGCACAAAAATAGTTGGATTCATTTTTAATTCATTTAAAGTCAGAGTTCAACCTAAAATTCCAACATGTTTTGACTCTCTAAAACTATATTTGATTTGTATGTGGCCAATAGACGGCGGATTAATTTCATGTCAAATAAAAAAGAAAGGGCTGGAACAACATGGAAAAAGATAAAGCGACGGATTGCCTGAAATAGAACCTTGGTATATTTTTAATAGTCAACCTGGGGCAGTAACAAACGTAGGCCGTAAAGAGAAAGAAAGTACTTGCCGGACCCAATATGCTCCCGTCTTTCAATAATAACCGAAAGCCAAGGCTGATCTGTTCGGCTAAACCAACAAGAGTTGCAATGATTATTTCTCATTTCGGGGGAAGAGTTGACACTGTTGGCTTCTCTTGTCCCTTTTACACTACAAACAATGAGACGTCACAAAGCTCTTTGTAACAAATGTATCGGGACGAAGCGGTCAGCAGTTGACATTTTGGACTTTTCTTTTGTTAGACTGCCCTTTGCCTATATTATATTTACACACTGGTCTCCCATTTCTTACATAGCTCTTTAGAATGATTTCAAATAGCAATTTCGAGGAATTCATGATGTCGTGTCTGACAGAGCCTTGCAGCTTTATAACCTTATCTAGTAGTTTCAGGTGTGGTAAGTTTGTTCTAAATCCTAAATCTCTTTAGAATTCTGTGTTTCATGACTTTACTCTTTTTCTAAGAATCTAAATGTTTAAGGGTTTGGTCTTGAATCAATCCAATATTTTGAAAGAACTTAAAAAGTGTCATTACAGATTCTAAGATTGGTTATAAAACTAGAAATAGTCGACTAGTTCATTAATTCGTCTTGAATGGTTTAATCCGATTAGGCTTTTGAGATAAACAGAATAGTTTTAGAATGATGTTCGTAAGTAATAAGATCATGCATATGTATGGTAATTACGTGTTTTTCTATAATTGGTAGTATTACTCTCTTCTCATACTATGTAATACAAACTTTATATATATATATATATATATACCAGTTGCAATTTTGTATTCAGGGACGCCTCAGGAGGCTCTTTAAGCTACAAACAAGTCTTTAGACGAGATGTACAACGAAATGTACAATCCTCATTTATTTTAAAAAAACCTGTATTAACCAGTCCTGATCAATGCTCTTTGGAAAAATTCTTTTCAATCACATTTTGGGATTGCATTCATTCCTTTAATGGTAAACATTTTGATAGATAGTGTTAAGAGACGATTTAGGTAATACTTAGTCTACGATTTACAAGAGAATTAAATTATCCGATCCAACTGTCCAGATAAATTTACTGTATTCTGTACATGTAATTTCCAACACATATGCAGTTAAAGAAGGCATTCCACTCATATCAAGTGTTTAATGTAATGGTGGATTAGGAGTTCAACAAGAAACGTTGATATCGTAAATTATTGCTATTATACTATAATTATTATCAAACTTTACATCCAGTTCTGCAAGTTACGTATATGTATTACACACGTATCGACTTACGTAACAAGCTGGACGTATCATACAACTTGCGATTAAAATTACTGTAACCTTTTAAAAAAATCTGTTTTTGGTTTAATTCAAGCTACAGATTATTATTACAGTAGATTTCTAACAATTGTAATAAAGATTATAAGCTGGGACACTGGTTTGGGGCTGTTAGTCTCAAAGGAATGAACAGCCTTTAGTGTAATGATGTCATCAGGAACGGACCATGATCCGGGTAGATGTTGAATCGTGATCTCGAAAATTTCTCTTCGCTCCCAAGACAGTCTTTCATTTATGAATGTAATTAGTCCTGTCCACAGAATATGAACCTTTCTCCTTAAGATCTTCCATAGCTAAAGTAATTATATACCATCAAATACCATGTCTCCATCATTTATTCAATAAACCAAGCCAAGTGACCTCTTGATAAGCTTATAATAAATGAAGAGCTCTGAAACCTTTTAAGCCGTACTTACACATCGGCGTAAGAAGATGGATCGATACAAATGGAATTGGTAAATTGGCTTTCAGCTTCCAATCATGGGGTTAGAAACAAGACCAATTATTTAATCAATAGCCAATTTCGTTGCAGCATAGCTCTTGTATCAAAATTTAGAATTATCAAAACAAATAATCAAACAAAAAAGACTACTAAAGAGTACCGTTTGCATATCATTCGCTCCCTTTCTTAACGGTGTTTCATTGCGGTTGAGTGAAAGACATAGCTATTAAGTCTGTGGTTAACGGTTAACATTGCCATTTCGGCCTTAGTTAGAGGAAAATTATAGGAGAAACATATCTACCGAGGGACTTGATGGTCTCTTTCCCTTACCTTTATCAACGAGGCTTAGATTTTAATTATATCTTTTAATTTATTCCCATTATAGCTCGGTAGACTAGAACTTTAGGGGAATCTCTGCTCCATAAATGATCATGGCCAGATTTCACTCAAAATTATTGGAAAGCATGTGGCTTAGGTCTAGGGAGTTGACTCGACTGCTTCGGTCGAAAGCATCATCATCATTATCATCCTTGTGAAGCAGCAGTAGTCGATAGTGAGGCCTTATAGAGCGCCTAGTTGTCTAGTAGATATCCCTTATGGTCTATAGGGGACGTCTACCCAGGAAGGAAGAAGACTGACGGAGTTTTGAGGCTTAATTTTAGTGGAGAAAGTGAGATTTGGCTTGTGGGAGCTGAAGAGATCCGATCCAGCCACCGCTATCACCACCACCACGGCCACATGAGTTGAACTTGGAAGAAGTCAAAGAGAGAAAGGCAGTCGTATTCTTCCTTCCATTTCTTCGAGTCCTACTTCATCTAAAAATATAGTAAAATATGTTGATTACCTATCAGTCCTTGGAAATTGGGCTGAGCTTGTTTGAATTTCTCGTGAATGTACTCTGCAGTCCATTTCTTTTGACAATTCTTCTTCTTCTTCTTCTGTGTATCTTACTATTTCAAGCCACTTCTACGCCAGTTCTCACAAGAATAGAATTCGTATTCAGCCTCCGTCTCATCTTTACGAATAATAAGAAGATTGATTTTCTTTCCTGCTTTAGTTTACCGTATAGTGACTCAATAGTGAGTGAGTTTCATTGTGAGAGAACATTGAAGTCGGCTTGTGGGTATTTTTACTTTCCCTCACAATCAGTCCTTTCTCCATTTCTTGGGCTTCTGAGCTGGTCTATTGATGGCGAACGACGATTTCGTAAGTCTCTTCTTAACTAGTTGGGAATTAAGATACGGAAAAATATTTCCATCTTGTTATAAACTTTATACACACCTGCACATGTATATATAAATAATATGTAGATATGCCAAAAAACCTGCGATCTGCTGCGCATTGGCATTAATGTTAACTAGAGCTTGATCACCAAAAAGATTAATCAAATCACCCGTTGATTTAATAATCGCTTTAAGTAATTAGGTACACGGGGTTTACAGTATTGCAAATTCATCAAACGTACTGCAAGTCAACGATGATGTGAACTTTATAAGGCTAGGCATGGATTTAGAGTTTTAGACCTTCCATTTTGGATTTGATCGATGATGCTAATATATTGAACAAACTATCGCAACAATAATAAACAAGCTTTCAGCCTATAACGGATATATATTCTGATTGTATTCGAATATCAAAGAGTAAGCAACATATCCCGTTGAACGCAGCAATACAGTACAACTACATCTTAACTAATGGATTAACCGTGTTAGCCACTTCGGAGTTTGAATTTATTTAAGCTAGTAAATCGTGGCAACACAAATCCTTATAATCATACAAACATTTTCCAGCGACTTATATATAACTTTAATACACACGTATAGAATAAAGGAAGCTGAAGAAAGGATTAAAGTACAGGCTTAAAGTGAATTCTCTAAACATTTTCTAGCTATTCTGAAAATAGCTTGAAAAAAGTCTGGAAGAACAGAATTTAAAAAGAAGATGAAGAAGACGAAAAGCCTTATTAAATTATTGTCGTCTCCTTTTTTGCTATTCATGGGCATCCCACTTTTTCTCGTCATCTCGGCTATTTTATGTCTCTGTAGATTAATATCAGACAGAATATTATTACAACTTACATTCTAATGCTGTATAAATATAATGCATATTTATGCATTGGTACTAAGCGGTGTGTGAGTTCCAGTGTTGCTGGTAAATAAAAATAACACTATTCTGTTTTCCACGAGCACGGTTTGTATCTATACTACCAAGACTGCAAAATTCGTTCAGCTCGATCTGTTATAATATGCAATATTACCTTCTTAAGAGAATAGAATGTATGTCAATGCAAATGTCACGACAAGGATGTTGGAATAAACGGAGAAAACAACTTCCGATGTTGTTTTGGAATGCTTATAGAATAAATTCGGCTCTTCGAAACTAAAAAAAATCACTAGTTCATCTTTAAACATGAAATAAAAATTCATTCAATGCAAGTTAATATCGCGTTTTTGGCTGAAACTCAAAGGACGTATTTATAAATCAAAAAAGGAGCGCATAAAAAATCTAAATGTACCTATTTCTTCTTGAAAATCTTAGAATAATCAACGATTCAGTGTGTGCACTTGTGATACATATTTGGCAAATGTAGCATGACTTTGCAAAGGTTCCCATACATACACATCCGTCTATATTTATATTTAAAAATCTATATTTAACTCCACTTTCGTTCAGTGGGTTGTTCAAACGACAAACACTGTCGCAAGGTTTCTTCTCATACTCAGATTGATACAAAACACGGCAGTCGGTAAGGCAAATGGGTCATTTGAAATGCCATATAACATTTATTTTATGACTGATAGTGTCTCAGTGGCTTTCAAATCAGTAATTTATACTAACTTGAACAGTGGTCCAATAAAACTCACTCGCATTATTATCCAATGTTGGCTGCCCAATTCCTGGCTAATAAGTTTGGCTAATTTTTTTTATAAATATCGTATATAGGTTAAGCAAGTACCTTAATGCACTTAGGCATATTTAACAACATCCACAGAGTTAAACATATCAGCATACAGTACCAAGAAATACATATACATATGTGGCTTTACAGTGAGTCATGTGACGAAAGAAAGCATGAAGCCAGCTTTAATCGATAAATGCAATTTTCGATCGCTATAGTACTGACTGGTAGTTCTTCAAAATTGAAGGAAAAATACAAGTAGTCTAGACAGGTAACAAATAAACATTATAGTTATCGTCGCGATTGTGAAATGGTTAAGGAAGTTAAATAGTTTGCACCTATATATGTAGCTACAAATAATTAGTATTGACTAGACTAAAGAACTACCTAGTTTACATAATCCATGTTCACAACAAAAAGCAAATAATAAATATGAAGAGTAACCAAGTAAAAATTAAGACTACTGTCATCCAAGACGACAAAATCTTAAAATTAAAAGTAGAAAGTCAAAGATACATTTTGTTTTGTAGTATTTCAATATAAGGCAAGGCTTTAAAAATCCACCTTCGAAAATAAATGTTTCAATATATCTACAGACCGTTAAAACATCATTGAAATCTCATATTGAAAATATGAATGAGAACTTTACGGAGATATGATTTTGTGGCAGATGGGAAAGTTTGCCAATCATCGTATAATTAAAACCTGCTCTCTCTTAAGACTCGAGCACAATTATTAGTGGACGAAACGTAAATATTTACTTTGTGTAATGATTCGGACCTGGAAGAAAATTTGTGTGGGCAAAACCAGCATAAAATAATTATAGAGTTGAAGAAGTAGTACAAGTGGGATGGCATATATTTGTAGAAAAGGTTAAAATAACACAAGAGGATTGACTAATACATATCCCCTGGCTCCATTTCCTGTTTTCATTCCTATGATCAATATGTTGATGGCAATTCCAATCAAATTGACTCTAGGTTCTATCGAAGTTGAATCCAAGTCAAAATATTGCCGTAAACAAAATCTAGCCCATAAATTTTAACAGAAGACCAGTTAAATCAACTGGTTCATGTTGGTTTTACAATTTGCATACATACACACGAGGTAAGAGAGAAGGTCTGGTTTCGTTTAGTAGACTGAACAGTGTTCAGTGAACACTGAAGCGTCACAAAATAACACTGGATCTGTATATGTAGGTTGAATGTTGTAATTCATAAACTACTATATGACTGGGCTTATGGATTAGTTCAACTCTTGCAGGAACATTTTGAGGGCATTCATGTCATATTCCTCTGTGATATGACGATAATACTAATCTTTTAAGTGACGTCAATCCAACAGCAATGTGGGCTCTCAATTCCTGAATTTCAACCCAGACTTTATTCCGACAAAACCTGTAGCAATCTTACAGTGTAGTGAATATTATAGCAATAGAACAAGGTAGCATTCACTAACCGTGTGTTAAAGCTCAATAACATTCTACGTGTTAGTACACAGATAGCACTTGAATTTCTAAAAGCCTCGAACTAAACACTCTGGATGGAAAAGTAAGATGAACTCAGTTCTATTATAAATACGTCTCTGAGTGCATCGATGGTGAAATATATTACATTGAATTTGGATGTAAACTCACTTTCTCCAAGTACAAAAAGAAACGAGCGCACAACATACACAAAAACACTTTAAACTAAGACTGCATAACATGGTTATGTTTGTATGACAAGTTGCTTCTAGAAAGGACTTATGGCTCTGGATACAAAACGAGTGCAGATGTTTTCCTCGGCATATTTTGATTATGACAATTGCATTTTTCGCTCTGTTTGATGAAAAGAGAAAGTTGAGTCACCTTGTTGGGTGAAAAATAATATAATGTAACAAGGAGAGGAATTTAATTTTCTATTCTCCTATTATCCATCGTTTTATGCTCAACTTCTGTAGCAGAATGAATTCTCATGTTACATACATGGATGCGTGGAGACAAGGAGACAAGCTAGCCCTTTTATATGACAGAACCGGAAATTGAGGAAATGGAAAGCCTTTAGTGCTGTAATTTCAAGTTTTATATCTACACACTTGAATCCTATCTATACTTTCCAACAGTTCCATCCTTCTAACTCTTCTCAGTCTAAGGATCTGCAATAGAAATGCTTTTGAATTGCTCCAGAGAAGTTTTTTGATTCAGGAGAAAAGAAGGAATTGTATAGTACGTGTGTTTATTTGTTGACCTAGTTCTGTCCATGCGTGTAACTTTATGAAGGAGATGCTATGTTCAGAAATGAATGAGAAGAAAGTTTCATATCACAAAAAAACTGGTTTTGGACACTTAAGAGAACAAAGTGCAGAGCTACGTTTGCATAAATTAATATATTTAAAAACGATTGTTTCATGAATTTGTTCTCTTAATATGATAGTCTATTCCGTATTTGGGACGGAAGAACGAATTAAGGAGCTCTGCAAATGTGTAATAAGTAAACTAATGTTTATCCTAACTTCTTGTAAATGGCCTTAATAATTCCAGAACTGCGTTGAATTTGTATCATTTACTAAAACTACCTACATTGCTAACTTTTATAATACTGACTGATATAGTTAGTGCCACAAACACACTCAACAGTTAACCTTTTGATAAAACTGATGACCTTATAAATACACAAGATATAATATTAGCCAAGGTTTTGTTGTGCTTCATGTAAAATGTTATGTGATTATGGATATGAGTGTAATGTTTGTATGTTTACAAGGCAAGGCTTGTCGTTGACAAAAAAATTCTTGCCAAGATGAATTTTTATGCGACATTTATAATTTATTACTGTAAACAAACACTGCAAAATTCAAACCTTACAGAATTCTCAGATCTTTAATATTTTCATATTAAATCTAACAACAGTTTCCTACTACTATGATGATAAAGGAAAATTTATAAAACTATGACAAATTCTAAAATCTCATAGACTGGAAATTCCTGGACTACAAATATGAAAAGAAAAGGGAATACTTTCACAATTTCACACTACAATAGACAAACCCCAAATATGAATTTATTGCTTTTTGACTCATTGTCAGGCACTTGGATTACCTAACGATAAATAAAATAAATACATAGCTGTATACTACTGTCGCCTAAGAACAGAATTTGAGAATGCAAACAGTGTAAAACATTTCATTTTTGGAATTTGAAATTTGTTAAAAATACGTTGAATGAGTTCATATTATTATGGTTCACTAATTCTGAGTCTAAAAGGTTAAAGTTACAAAAAAAGGGTTACAAGTTTTATCGAACTTTTGGGAAGCGCTCTAGAATAAAACATACTGAATTAGAATAAAACAACATTATATGTATGGAGCTTTTTATAATCGCAATATTATTGTCACAAGCCGACAAAGGCCGTATTGGAATATATATATCTCACTCCTTAAGCAAATATTAAGTGGCGGATTAGTTGATTTGTTGGAAGACATTCTATTTTAGTAATTGTCCTTATTGAACAGCAACAGCTTTTTTCATGTTTTAAAAAAATATTATCGAAGAACATGTTTTGATGAAACTAAATATGTCGAGTGTCAACGAGATCTGAATGACACGCTTTTTGGCTGTATCCAAAGACATAGACTCTTTACACCTCTAAGTTTTTTTTGAAAAATGATAATAAATGTTTTGAAATGAAATTCCTGTTTATGATGAAGAGTAACCTCCTATAATCAATCTCTGTAACATACTCCCGATAAATATATTTTAAATATTCACTTATTTGTAAATAAACACTATGCTGGATTATAGTTGTGTACACGTGTATCTAATTAATTATGATGCACATAATATTTTCCTCTTAGTTAAATCCTTTCAGACTACAGAAGTTAAAAAATTTTATTCTTAAGTTGAAATGCATAATTGCTTTTATTCGTGCAGCTGACTTCATTAAAAATGACTAGCAGGCGTTTTTATAATATCTTAGTGTCAGTATAATCGATTATAGTTCTCTCTCAACGAAGTTGACACATAAATTGCCACGGCCTTTTATTCAGAGAGACACTCTGGAGTTTCAGACTGTTTAATATTCCGCGTCTACTTTTACATGTTCAGATCGTTGAAAAGATACAAAATTGTTTCACACGCGACTAAAATTCTTTTCCTCTTTAATTCGTAATGACAGAATTATGCCATGCCAAAAAAGTGTGGACATTACGACATTCATTAATTCCAAGACTTCAACAGCTCTACAAAGTATCTTGTATCTAGGTAAAAAGAAAGTAGGAATATTTGGAAAGGAGAAGAGTATGTATGGTCGCAATTAAAGATAAAGATCCTTAATTTCAGTTTTGGTGACATGAAGTAAATTGTATCAATCAAGGATTGAAACAATCGAACGCTTACATATGCTAGAAGAGTGGATTGGTTTCGTGAACTAAACTGTTTTCCAAACCTCCAAGAGTATTAGATGAACGTGCAGAGCTAAACAATCAATAGCGTGTAATACTGACAATCAGTTGGACAACTTGTAAAATTCTTCAATTCAAAAGGACTTTTCTCTAGCAAGTCTAGTTTCTGGAAAGAAGCTACGATCATCAGAAATGCGATACATGAAAATTTGTAATCAAAGGCAAAACCCATTTGCAGATAAATTGTTGGCCTTAAATGTTGAAAATGGAGGCTAGAAATGCATGAGTTTGGTTTTAGTGGCTACAAAGAGTTTCAAGTTCTTTTGTTCAATATGTTCTGACTTTCTTCTCTTGTCGTGTGGCTTGTGGCAAAGTTTTAATTCCCAAGTCGCTTTTGGGGTTTCTTCATACAATTCAAAATAATCGTAAAAGGCCAAAGCTTATAAGACCACAGGCCTTTATTTTCCACAGAAGGCAAAGTAAAGTGCGTATACTTTTATTTTCACGAGTTGTTGGAAATGTTGAAATTGTTCAAGATGCTGAAATACCACTGGAGAACAACAGAGTACCACTAACAATTTGCTAATAGAATTCAAGAATAAGGGCTTAGATGACTTTAGAATGATACAGTATATGTCAAATGGCTGTAATTATAATTCAGCGCACCTCTAATAAAAAAAAATCCATGCTATAGCTTTACGATTATATTGAGATTAGTATTGGTGTTGCTCCTGAGAGCATTTTATGAATGACCTCGACATATATTTAGTCTTTAGTATTACAGTTTTAATTAAAAATCCAGCATCTTGGCATATTTCACAATAAAAATGATCGTTTAATAGAAAAGGATTTAGAGCAAAAAACTTTCCTTTTATAATGTGGAAATATTGACCAGACAGACTAAAGAAAAAGATGAAATATTACATGCAAATACAAAAGGCCTGTCATTCTTTTTATAATAAAAGCAAAGAAATTAACACTTTTCATCGATTTCGCAACTTGGAAACTCGTCAAGAGTTGAAAGTTGAAGATTAGTTTTCCAATCCCATTACCGTTTTTAACTTTGTAAGACATTAATAAATGGTTCAAAGAATGAGTACGAACAACTTGGAAAATGAGGCAGCAGACACGAGAGATCCGCTTGGAACACCATTTACCATATGAAAATTTTCTAAAATGTCCACAATACCTGAAATCGGTGTATTATAATATATATATATAATTATATTTTCATGTCTGGTGGACACTTAAGAACATTATTCCCATGTTAAATGGTTTCACAAACCTATGATTTCACAAATGTCTATCTTTAAGGCGGTGTGATTAATAAAAAGTTACTTAAAAAATGTACATCTCATACTTTTACATGCTTTTGGTAATATGCTTAGGAATCGCCGTACAGCAAATCTGAACGAGTATCGATGATCGAGTGTATGATACAGTGACAAATCGTTGTCATTTGTTTTAGTTTTTCCACCATGACCTTTTTGATCCTACAAAGCCCCTTCGGGGCCATTTGTTTCAAGGACAGCTTCATACTTCCAGAGTCCATCCGTATAGTGTCAGCCATATATTATCCCATCCAAATGCATGTTAACACCAGACGGTTTGAAATGGCGGATCTACGTACTGAAGGGGATTTTTTCGTACTCAAGTTTTTTAAAATTAATGTCTCGTATCCCCAACATATGTCGTATGTATGTGTGAAGCTGCAGGATTCTTTTTGGACAAAAATCAATGGCACAATGAATGTTTTTTCCTCCTCTGAGGAAGGAAAGCGTCCTCTCATCCCATATTGGGAATTGACAAGACCACATTTCATGTTCAGAGCAAAAAAAATCCGATCTTCCCAACTTTCCATCTTCTTAGAGTTTCCGCAAAACCATCTACTAGACTTGGAGAGAGTTTCCAGGTCCTAAGTTCTAATGCCCAGTCTCACTGTTTTCGTTTCCACTTTCTCTCGGACAATTTTTATGTCTCATTCGGCTACTTGATCAATGGGTCACATCTCTGTGGAAAGGATACATATTACTCTCTACCAAGTCCATGTCATGTCATATTTTTTATATTTTTTATACAAACTCCTAGATTCACTGAGAGCTGGAGTAATTTAATATCATACGTCTAGGATTATTTTAGGCGCACCAAAGAACTTGTTTAGTCTGTGTGTCTCATGTCATTTCTTCTTCGATTGGCTGATCTCTTCCTTATTGTCGTTTTGAGTCATTTGGAGTGTCAGCACATCTTATCATTGCTCATCCAAGCCTTTCAGAATCCTGGTGTTTGAGGCGAGTATATCTTTGGAAACAGTGTGTCTACAGTTGCAAACCGTCATCACGGAAGTATGGACAATAATGTTTCCTTTGAAATAAATACTCTGGAATAAACTCTTGTCTATATTAGATTTGATTAGGGATTTGTCAATGTTTTTCTTCATCATGGTGAAGTAAACATGTGTGAGAATTGTAAGGAGAGAAGAGAGGAGTGGACAAAATAGATTGAACTTTGTTTGTTCGTTCTTCCATTTACATTAAATTCGACCAATACAAGGAAGTTGGTTGGAATGAGAGAAAGTGACGATATTCATCCATCTACTAATATGTATCTATTTACTATAGGATATATTTATATTTGTTCGTAGTAGTGGTAGCGAGTCTAGAGCGAATATAAAATTGTTCTCTGTTTCAAAGTCAACATCAAACACAAGGGATGGGAGAGTCCCTTTGTGGATGTAAAGTAATTTGATTGAGCCAGTAGCAAAATTCTGAGGAACAGATAATGTTCAACTTGTGTAGAGACTCTGTCCTACAGATTTTGTGAGACTTGGAGACGTGTCCTGTATTCTCATTTTCAGGAGGACTGCTCTTTGTTGTTCTCTTATATGAATTTGGACTGTGTATTTCTGGTCATGGACCCGTTGAGACAGAGATGCCTAGACGGAATAGCTCTTGTTTAGCATTGAGCCTCGTGTACAATACATCCTTGTAAGTGAGGAAAGAACTGTAGGCTGATGCTGCTTTCTCCGACTCTCTCTCTCTCTTTCTGCGTCCCATCCTAATAATACTTCTTATCATGCATGATCAGTGCAATGCTAAAGGAATGTTTATTTGTGAAATTCAAGTCAAGTCATGCCATCGCTTCCAGCAGGTCTTCGCCAGGTCTCTTGATCATCATCTTTCACATGATCTGTAGGGATTCTATCGCCATTGTTGCTAGAACTTTCCTGATGATTTGTTCTCAAACTTACGTGTTCAGACTACCGATGAACAACTCCTTTTTTGATTCCGAGGGGACGGGGATAGGGGAATAATTCTGATTGGCACTGACTATTGTCTACTACTACAACAACGACGGACTACAACACTCCGAGCAAGACGTTTGTAAAGTCTCACATTTATCATCACTCCATAATCTGCTCGTGTACCTGCTAGCCTCATATAATATTCCCTTTGTTGCTTCTCTTTACCTTTGGAGTTAGGTCAAATAGGACACACTGACGACATATTATCTGTTTACATAACAAAGAAAGACAGTAAAACGGGTAAAAAGATATAATAACATAAGTACACATAAGTTGAACGGTTAAGCTAAATTCTCCGACCGGATAGAAGTACCATAATTTATCTGAATAGTAATTGACGGGTAGAATACTCACTTATTATATATACGAGAGGATAAAATAAACATAGTTTTTAAGGTGAGTGGAATTTTAGTCAAATGTTGAGTTTTCTTTGTGATGTCCCCGAAAGTTAAGTGAGATCGATTAGTTTCATTCATCTAACAAGCGAGGTGTCCAACAATATAAATAATTCAAGTTGTGCCATTAAATTGATCGTAGAATGAGACACTCTGTATTATTATGCATGAAGAAAGGATTTCAGACAAGTTTCTACGACACACACTAACAAACTAACTTGGACTATGTAACTTCTTAACTTTGAAAAGGCAAGTATGGGCGTGGATCGACAGGTATCTTTCTTTACATGAGTTTAAGGGAGTAGTCTTATGCTTTTCCTCTCTATTAATGGCTATGTCTCTCAAGAGTGTGTATTATTTCCTTGGTAGGATGAAGAAAAAGTTTTTCAATTAAGCTAAATTGCGCATGAGGATTACTTAACTTACTTACTCTGCCTTTACAGAAGATCGTTGTTCAGTCTATTCTGACGAAGACTAAAGTCTTCTCCTCATTTACTTTGTTTTTCATACATTCCTTATCAAACCGTTGGAACCTTATCTTCTATTCGATGAGTTAAAGTCAACGACTCCCGTTTGTAACTACTGACTAGTGTCCATTTTCCGTAAATAACCATCAGGTATTGGCTACTTTCATTTATTATGAAACGAATTAATTCTCAAACTATTTCTCTCAATCCTACAGAGACTACTTCTTTAAACAACGAGAATTTTACTTGCATTTAGTATCCGTTGTCAGGTTAGACGTATTACCTTCATGCATAGTACCTACTATTATAGAATGTTTAGATAAATATATACGTTCTGTTTCTGAAACTTTCTTCAATTACAGATAATGAAAATACTAGAGATTTGAATTTGTTCAATCTTGTTTGTAAGCTCTGGTCTGGTCAGACACGACGAGGGTATGTAAGGTTGAAATGATTCGTGATTTTCTTTTATACTGCGCATTAAGGACCTCTCGTGTAGGTGGAAGGACCCCTTAAATGACGCTTTGTGTTGACCATCTTCTCACTCTCTTGCACAAAAAGAAAGTGTAAGAGGAAAGTGGCTGGCTCTGGCCCCCTGTGGCTATTTGGATTACTTTCATGCTCAACTACTTAAGAAGAAAGTATTTTCTGTAGAAGATTTACTTGTGGGGAAGTGTGATCGGAACTTTTAACACCTTATTCCATCCTCCCTGCTTTCACTATTTTCTTCGATTAGCTCCACCTCTTCAGTCTACCTTCAGCATCCATTCCCTAGGGATATAAACCATGTATAAACTAGACAACACTATTATGTGGTGCTAGCCCATTGAAATCTATACTATACCTTTCTCATTTCTACCAAGGGAGAAGCTGCACACGTACATATAGTATCCATCCATTTCTACAAATGTGATAGCATTTCCAGGAATTAGCTTAAATAATTCAGCACACTCTACAAGAGCCAAGTCTATGGAAAACTTTAGGATGGAACTCGTAAATATAAACAGAGATACGTCTTATGTAATAATAATATATAAGAATGTGATGATGAAATGGCACAGGGTATTTCGTTTTCTCGGGACGTGTTTGTAGTTTGTACTCGTCCAGATTGACAAAAGGGATTGAATCAAATTTTGAGCACAATATTGCCCTGGTTGCTTGAGAATGGTGTATGCCGTTTGAATGTTGAACGCTGGAATTTCTTGAGAATAATATGTTTTGTGAAGAAAGAGGAGAGGATAAGCAGAGTAAGTAAGTCTGACGATGAGATCAGTTCCTTGTAGAACTTTCCACGAGAAAAGAATAAAGTGTTGAGAACAAAGAGAGGAAATGTTGAGAGGAAGTAAGAGTGAAACCTTTGTGTTAACAATGACATTCGAGTCTTATACATCACATTTCTTCACATTGCTTTGCTCACAATCCAGCGCAGCAAATGCTACTTACTAGTAGAGCAGCATAGGCAGAATATTAGACTAGCTTTTAGAATAGAAGCAGCAGTGAAAGCAAATACGGAACAGAATGAAATGGATTGGATTCAAATAACAAAATAATACAATGCAGTCAGTAGCAGTGAGTAGTATCGTTTAACATTTCGGATTTGTGATACCAAGCTAAAAGGCTTCTTCTCTAAGTGAAATTTGTATAGACTGAAATAAAAAGGATTAAAGCTTAAAGAAATTTCAAATGAATTCATCTTTCGAGGTGCCAGTAGTAGGATTCATTTCATATATTTAAATAAAATGTTTATCTTTTATAGGGTAAAGAGATGTCCTCTCTCCTGCTGAGTCTTTTCCACTCTTAATCTTAATTTTGCACTTTAATTAGCTTACAATGTTCTCCCTTTTTCAGACTTTTGCTAAGAGTAGTATGTATATGGAAAAAAAGAAAAGCAGAGGTTTGCCTCCTTGTATTTACAACTTTAGTCTTTAGATTAACTCGGGTTTTAGTACCAGCGATTTTGTTTGACTTGCGATTCTTTATAAATTTAAATAGTGTAAGAGTTAAGTTATTTTTGCTTATATTTAGATGCTTTAGACATTGCATTTGATTATTTTTACATAAAAAACTACAGGGAAAAAATGTTTGGAGACTACGCTTCATACAAAACAGGAGGATATATGAAATTGAAAACATTAATATCAAATTGTTAGATAGATAAATATTGGAGAATAATAAAATACAATTCCTCTTTGGATATTTTGTAGTTGAAGTAGCTTTTCGAGATTCTTGAAGTAGGTTATGTAGATTTTATTTATGTGATGTCATGTCTGGAAAATACGACACATGAAAATTCAAACTCGTGAAAATATACACGCTACTACATATAATATGTCTTCTCTTTTCTATCTCCGGCTCAGCAAAATTCTATGAATATCGAATAAACGTCTGATTTACAAGCGTGGAATCGAATATTGACCGGGTGCTACATCCACAGAATACGATCCGTAGGCAAAACGTGAAATAATATCTTTGAGTGTTTGGTTGTGGTATCACAAGTTTCTGGAAGATTGTGTAATTAGTTAATTAATTGTATTATAGGTTGAATAATTTTAGGATTTAACACGTCAAAAATAAATGATAGTAATTGAATATCTATAGTAAAGTTGATAAAAATCATTCCATATACCTATGTATCTATGCTTGTATTTAAACCACATTCAGGTAAGCACGGGAATGCTTTAATATTATTTCAATTCATCTTGAATTTAATTTCCGACCGAGATTATTCAATGATTTCGTTTCTAAAAGATAAATCCAACTGACTGAATTATACTTTAATACCCTTACTTCCGTGACCGGAGTGCATTTATTCTTAGACTATATGTAGTACTTGAGAATATCAAATCGGGTCTTTTGAGTATGCATCATCTAATTCTAGGCAAAATAGAACTATTCCTGAAGAATGGTAAAAAGGAATCAATACCTCCGGGTTTAAGCGTCAACTAGACATGAAATATTTTTGCCACATGGAGCACTCGGGGATAGTCCCTTGCGTACATATATAAATAAATATACTATGAAAGTAGGTAACTCTAACCAGCGTTGCATTAGAAATCCTTCATTGTCAGTCTTTACAAGAAACAGCAAGATTCTCTTACAGATAATTAATCATTCTCTGAACACGAGGCTTTTTGCTATTACATTCAGAACGCAGGATAGCCGAGTGAGTGGCTTTACAACCAGAGCTATGTGTTACAGTTTATGTACATATATTCGACATAGGTATGACAATTTGAAGATTTATAGAGAAAACCTGTATGATTTGAATCATTTCAACAAACCTTAATTCGGCTAGTTAAAGTTACAAAGCTTACAATTCGATGCAGAAATGTACGTGAGCTTGTTGTAGTACGACTAGTACGAGTATAATATTCCATATGCTCTAGTATTTAGCTAAGGAAAATGTTTTGAACACCCGGCTCTACAGCATCAGAAGTAATTCCAAATTCACAACTGGTGATTTATATATTTACACTATTCATTCATGTAATTTTTAAAGTCCAATCTTTGAACAAGTAATGCATAATTCATGTTGATTATATATCAGTAGGACAGATACTATTTTAAATGTATATAATTTGTAGTATTTATTAGTCAGTAAAAATAAACTCATGTAACAAATGAGGAAACAATTCATTCGAAAAACCATGTAGTCAGTTCACCATTCCTACAATGGAAATAAATTAGAAGCGATTATATGGCAACATTGCGACATAGCAGTGAAAGTGAAATAGATTTGCAAAACCTCTGAACCTTTCTCATCTCATCATCTCGAGAAACTTTGAAGTTTTGGAATTAACTTTGTTTAAAGAGTCATTAGTCAACCAGAACGTTCGTTTAAGGAATTCGAGGTCTTTCTTGAGGGGTTCATGTTCATATGTTCCTTGCTGCTTGCTTGGGTCGAGTCTAGTAATTACGTTTAGAATCCAGTAGTTATATAAGAACCTAGAGAGAGATGGTTACTATGAATCCTGTAATGACGTCAACTTTCCCTCAGCCAGCAACCATTTGTTTGATCATCAGTACTAACTCTTCTTGGAGAAATTCGAAGTTTAAAGAAATTGGCGATACGAATATTGTATGTATCCCTTTACTGCCTTTGATAAAGACATTCGAATCCTATAAGTTTTTGAACTTTTTCACAACAGCTTCTTATCTCTTGGTTAATGACGCATTATATCAACAGACATGGATCAAATTCTGGCAAATGGCATTCTCCGAGAAGACACGTTGTTTAAATCTTGAGACTTTTTTTATCAATTCTACCCATAGGGGTTTAAGAACTTCAAAGGTAAAAAGAACTGACTCGAATTAACTCAAACCAGGGACTCTCATGTTTATATCAACAACAATCTGAGATTTATACGATTCTAAGAGTTCACTCCAAATATTTTCAAAAATGGTAATGATATTGGGATGTGGGCTTAAATATTCTAGTAGCAGAAAAGAGATACATATACATCCAGTATATATATCCAGTGATACGTTTGGAATTAATAAATCTGCTGCACGGTACCTGCCTGCCACTGGCTACCAGATTCTATTTCGGATGGATTTATGTATCCCTTGTAAGTACTAGAGAGTGATGGACTTGTGACCTTTTACCGTATCTGGCAATCGATCAGAACATCAGAAGGAAAATATATTTTCGTTCTAGAGCTAGGAATCTCGCAATCTTGTTGCCTTTTGATTAGAACTTTGAGCCTGCTCCGCCATGAGTTATGTTTGAAATTGCTGTGCAGATGCTGGATATTTTGATTTAGTTTTCAGGTAATTATTAGGGTTGGCAATCTAAGCTGACATTTTATGATTCGGCTATCTCAGGAGTTTGATAAGTTACTAAAGACTTTATAATAATATTACCTATATGACCAAGATAATCTTTTGTTATGGAAGTTGACTACCCTAACTAAATCTTGTAGGGACTGCATGCGCAGTGACTTGTTGGGTACAAGTTTAATACTTGAGACCTTTATTGTGGCAATGGAGGTGATAGAATGGAGGGGATTCTCTGGCGATGAAGGTCTGTGAATGTAAGAAACGATAGTTTTTGACACATGACCTCCCTTTTCTCTTGACAGGGCTATGCGAGAAATTTATTCATGTCGTCAAACGAAAATACGTATACATTGTTGAGTGGTATGGATGGATCGAATTCCAAAAGCCCATATATTTATAAGTAGATATTATAATATTGTATCAAGGGCTGCGCTCTCCCTGTCTTGTCGAGAGAGAGCCGAGAAGTTGGATATTCTCAGGGATATTTCAGAGATATGAGAATCTCACAGCCAATATTCGAATCGTAAAGAGAAAACAGAGCCCACCAGTACGCATTTGCCGAGAAGAGAAGTCCAATTTTTCTCGGTGAGTTTGTTTGAGATCAGTGAAACGTGACATGGTATGTGGTTCATTACACTAATGCCATTGTGATGTGATATCATGCCAAATGATGAATGTATTGGCATTGATCCATCAGGCTGGTGAATGACATTCGCATTTGTGCCGCTTAACTGTTAACAGCAGCAATGAATCTGTCGGCTTCCTCACTCACCGTCTTACAATTTAAACCCGCATACGAATACCAACATTCTTTTATCAGATCCTTTCTCCAAAGATATTTTATACATTTCCCAATCACTCTCACGTCTTGGCTCGATATGGGACAAATAGCTAATCGTCGCCCCGAAGGACAGACAACCCACTTATCTATATATTTGGGTACTTACAGTCTCTGAAGATGAAAAACGAGAAGCCTAGTTATCAGAGAGCAGTTATATTTTTATCTGTTCTCTCTCATGTCTTATGACAACTTATTATACGAAACATCATCTTTTCATGACTCTATGCCGTGTGGTGTGTGAGAAAATTGGAAAGCGAATCACCATCGCCGTCAGAGTTAGAATGATGAATGTATATAGTGGCACGCAGTACAGGCATAATAGGTGTAGGTAGACATAACATTATTTCCATGCAAAACAAGATTTCTTCTCTATTTCCTTCCAAGAAAAGTGCTTTTTGACTGAAAAATATGTCCCAGCTTGTCAATTCTATTATGCATTCATTCCTCACAGTGGCCAGCAGTGCTTGCAATAGCAATAGCAATATCAATAGAGGATATCTATCACAATCAGGTTTCTACCATTCCTCGGATTTCGTATTTCTGATTCACCACCATCAACTCTTGAAATCTGCCTTCCACACTTATTGGTGCTCCTTGACATATACTATGCAAAGTAAACACACATAACTTTAGCTCTGTTTGTAGTTTGTAGGTGGTATTTACTTAAAAATCTATGGCACTTTACTTATCAGTTGGATCACATATATGTAGGAACGACAGTCATTCTGAAGTATGTCTACGAATTTTAAAAGTGAGAGCGGAATTTATTATGTCCTACTGACTGCAGTGATGGAGAAAGTAAAAGAACGGAAAGCTCGACAGCCATCATTTTACTATGATTTAATCTTTCCATATATTTACCAAATTGCTCCCATATTATTTTACAATCTGTGTGCCAATCCTGGTGAACGTTTTTTGACAGAAATTTTAGAAATGCGAGAAATGTATAGTGCTTTTGCACGCACAAACCCAAACATTCCAAATTACCCTCAGATTAGACTGGACTAGGGTCTTGAAAGTCTAGATAAGGATCAACTCAATCCAACTGCCAATGCCATGATCACGATTTCCCAATATTACGCACACATGCCCTATATCTAGCACTTTCAGAATTCCTGAGACTCTAGATAGAAACGAAAGATATTTTAGGCAGATATATATATATATATATATATATATATATATATATCTATATTTACATTATTATGTGTCCTTGATTACCGGTAATGGTTCATAACTGGTGACACACTAACGGACCATTTTATTGTATGTGTGTGTACATATTGAGAGATGCACAGTATACAAACAGTCACGATTACATGCTTAAGCTAACGCAATCTGTTTGCATGTTTATTTCCTTGCATTGTTCCATAAGAGTACTTTCTTTGGCACAAACTGTAGTTGGCTGATAGCCTTTTGGCATATTCTTCGGTAATAATCTTGATAATCCTTAATCTCGCTATATGTTTATGTATTCAGAGACAAATTACCATCAGCTGCTTGGAGCTTCAAAACACTTAGCTCTTTTGTCACAAATGCAACACACCCAGATGCAAGAAAGTTTGTTTATAAATACCATTTTAAAATTTGCTCTAAGCAATTGAAAATCACGGTTTCAATTGAATTATGTGTGTATTACCTTTTACTTATATGTATTATGGAAGTTCTTAAAATTTACATTTTTGTACTAGACAGTTTTTAGGTGTACATTTTCATATGCAGAGAGATACAAAATTTGCTACAAGCCTCTTGGTTCTTTGTTGGGAAAATGTAGTTAGAACTTTAGGATTTACAAAAAATCCTGGCATTTGTTTGTTTTTGTTTTTGGCAACTACACAACTAGTAGCCAAAGTGTCATTTTATTTTTTAGCTCGTATTTCCTCTTATATTTATTTTAAGGGATATCAGGCTGCGCAAAATCTATAATTTGATTTTAAAAGATTAATTTAAACACTTTAAACTATATTATAACAGTTATATTTAGTAAATGCATTAAAAATATTTAAAGAAAGTCCCCAGTAAACAAAGCTATTTGAAAAAAGGTATCTATATACTATTATAAGAGCCAAAAAACGTTTGTAATTCATTATTTGTTTATAAGTTAAATCCTTCATTTGTCAACTGATTTTAAAGTTTTATTTGTCATCAGAATCGTCCAGAAGCCCCATCGGGTCTGTAGTAGAATTGTACACAATATAACGGATTGTCAGAAAATGCTTGAAAAGGACGACCGAACATTTTTGTAATATTAAGTGAAGTGAATGAAGTTTGTCTCCAGCAGTCGGTCTTGAAATTATTATTGATTGAACTCGGCAGGGTTTCTTTCTCGTTTGTTTACCCACTACAAACATGATTTCAATTATTTGACTAGAATCTATCCAAAGTAGCATTAATCTTCTCATCTCATCCATGGTCTTCGACTTTATAACTTTGTTTTGCGTATATGCCGACCGCACGAAAATCAATCGACCTTTCTCGGATAAACTTTCATCACACAGGCTTGTTGTGCTATACAGCAGACAGAAAATATAGAAACAATGATTGTTGATCGTGTGTGTGTGTTTACCTCGTTCGGATTCCCAGACCAAACTTCCCAAGACCGAAAAGAGTTTATTTCCTTTGTATTTCCCAAACGGTGTGTGTTTGAGTGGAAACATGATATCAATCAAATTAGCTTTTATATCTGTCCTCAAAAACTTCCAAGTCCTTTCTCTAGGGGAAAAATAGTAGCATATAGGGACTGTGAAGAGAGAGAGAGAGATTACTGCTACTGATATTTAGAGACAGCTTGAACCCAAGTACCTTCTCAGAAGGCTATTAGGTCCAACAACGGCTAATGAGCTCTTCTTACATATTGTGTGTAATAAATGTGCATCAAATCAACAGGTACCAAATAAAAGTGTTATATTACTTGAAATAACGAACTCTCGCGTCATATTTACTGTATATAGTGGTTTACTACACTATTCAGGTCAATCTGAATAAGAAAATTGAAAAAAAATTAAAAGTCATAGTTTCTGATCATTTTCTGAGTTTTCTATACCTGTGCGTCAGGATGAAATTGGATCTAAAGCTGGCTCTATTTTCTGTAAGATGTTCGTTGTGCGGCTAGGTCAGCTAGATCATTCGATTAGAAGATTTGAGTCTTAAGGATGCAAGTAAATGAAAGGATGATTTTGCAGATGTAAAAGCTTTATTTAGAACACAGGAGGCGGATAAGTATTTTAAGTCTAAAGAACACCGAAAACCTCAAGTGAATTTACTTCGGAGCAAATCCAAGAGCAAGATATATATATAAATATATATGTTTAGGATGAGGTGGCTAAAGTTTTGAGTACGTCTTTGAGAATACGTGGAATATATGGCAGGTGGATTGGATCTTGTTTCTTAGAGAAATTCTAAATAGTTTCTCTGATCTGATCTTATGGAGATATCATACTGAGCCATCTTCTATTTAAACCACCTTTTATGGATTTCAATTTCAGAATTGATTGAATCTTCTCTGCGACGGAACACACATGGCTGAGATGTGAGTTTATGAGATTAAGCCTTGTTTAGATCTTCCCTTATAGTCTTTCTAAACAGAGTACGGCTTGTATTTATTCACCATGTTCCAGTTAGTTTTGCTGTTTTGTATACCCACTTTAAGATAACGATGCGACTAGGACTAACTAATGTGGTGCAGTCAGCAGTATTTCCTTTTGAATTTCCTATTGTTCCAGAAACTTGGAAATCAGAATGCTAGAGAATGGGAATGTATAAATAGATAAAGTGTTAACAACGGAATTCATAGAGAATCTTGTGTCTGTGGTGTCTGGACCGGATAGAATCGATATGTAGCCAAATTTTGGAGAGATGAACAAGCATATCTAAAGCGGATTTGAGGAGTTTTGCCCATATTTAGAGTGGAGAGCCGCGAGAAAGTAAAATAGGGTGGAATAATAATAACAGATGCCTACTTTTTGTACCTTGTAGTGGTCACATTAAAGAGAGAAAGTGGTATGGGTGATAGAAGCAGTAGTGGTAGTCATCTTTCATACAGTAGCCAAGTAAGTGAGCTCAGTCTAAAGGGAAAGCCACAGAGGAGTGAAATATTGAGAGCAAGTCCTATTCGTAGAGCCAGTAGTATAGACTCTTGTGTGACGCTAATGCTGCCATGTATGACGTAAAACATTGGCCCTACTGACTGCCACCCAGACCCAGAATTCCATCAAGCCTTCATTTTTACATAATTCTCACGACTACTCACAAGGCTCAGCAGGTTCTCTTTCGTATTCTTATCCTGCTACTACTACTTCAATATTTCTCAACTTTCTTTTACGAATAGTTCAACGTTTTGTTTTTCAAAAATAATCACTATACGTCCATACTGAAGAATTTGGATTAGTGTATGTAAATCAAGAAGAATGCAATTCATTCAGTTAACAACTTACTTTGGCATAGTAGACATAACATGAGTAACCTAGGAATAATAGCAAACCATCTATGTAGGTCACTTTTTATGAGGTAACATGTCTCGGTTCGATTTATGCATAAAAAGCACAGCATTATATATGCATTATGAACCTTTTAATGGCTTTCTGTAATTTCTCGGTTAACCTTTCCAAGTAAAAATTACCCAGAATTTAATAGGTCCCAAGAGTTGTTTTATTACATAAGAGTAGCTTTCTCCGGTTGGTAGTGCTCTAGGCTGGGTTAACAGCAGCCGTCGTATAGAAAAAAGTACATTTCGGGTTGACTAGGGTGGTGAACTCAATCCGCCAATCTTCTTTCCAGAACAGCTGAATGTTTACGCTCCTTTTTCATCCATTATCTCCTTAAAAAGGGTATCATTTTCGTAGTGCTGTGCAAGTAGCAGAGAGAAGGCTATTTTTTTCTCCTTCCATCCTGTATTACTACTTTCACCTCTCTATAGTAGTCTGGAGTAATGCTTTCTCCATCTACGTCTTTACTTTCCCGACAGATCCATTTTTGCCCATCTCCTACCACTACTACTATACTACTCAGTCGGTCCTCTTTCTTTTTTCTCTTTGCAAATATTATTAGCTAAACCTACCTACACAATATTCCGAGGGTTCAGCAGGTAGAGAGATGCCTTTCTATGTATTTTCTTAATGCGTGGACTGGAACGAGAGGGACGTTTTTCTGTCGTCTCAAACTTCTAGTCTTTTAGTCATCTAGCATTAAGGAAAAAAAGGAAAAGTAAACCATTCATGTATAGAAGGTTAGAGGAGAGTATATTCAAACTGGTTGACTAGACACTAGACAATATGAATCTAAGGGGTTAAAGGGTTGAGGACATACTCGCTTACTCTCGCATTATTATTACCTGTGGAACTGATATAATTTATCTTTACGGAGTGCTTTCTTAGTTAGATTTTTGTCTTGTTTCGGAAAATAAGCTATATATATGTATAAAATATATATTGGTAGGGATTTTAGAATTTGACGAAGGTAATTTTGATTTCGGAAATGGGAATGGATGGTGACGCGGCTGATTCCTTTTTTGTATCATGTATTATAGATTAATGTTTCGATTTTGGCCCCCTGTCTCCTCATTGCAAATTTCTAGCTGGAAATCTGGAAACATACAGCAACGTTTCTTCAATTTTGACTGCAGAGGACTTCATTGTTAAAAGTACGCCTTGTATAATATAAAAAATTTATTCACTCTGGGTTTTATCGAATTTTGTATATTATGATAGAAGTTATATTGTTCATGTTGGAAAGTAGGGGATCCAGACGATGAGACGCCCTGCCATTCATTAGTATGCAGAGAGGATTTTTCTATTGTTATGGTTTTCGATCCTGAAGGATCATGTATTTTTAACGAAATTTCTTCCAACGCAGTACACATTTGGATCATTTGATTTCTTCCAAGTTTTACATTTCAATGGCTAGCAACTCTTTCTGAACTTTCCACAAGGTCCTGACGATATTGCTGGCGGAAAATTTTATTATATGATATATTGAAGCATGTAAAAAATATAGGGCATGGGGCACAATTGAAATTTATGGGAGTCATCCCAAATGTCACTCATTTATTTCAGCTCTAGACAGATTTCCGTATATATATATATCTACTTGTAGTATTTTGTCTGCTATTTTTGATTTACATGTTAACCTTGAATACGTGTACGGTTTCCATTTCAAGTGAGAAAACACTTGAAAATACAAGTTGAATGAAAAGTGCTTTCCAGACAATTTCAGGGACATTTCATCTATTTTGTATATGGAAAGTACTCTACCTTTAGTAATCAGGAATATGTATACTTATAAAAGGTTGCATAGAAGAGTTATTTGGGTGTGGCAGAATTCTCGGTTAATAATATACCCAAAATCTGATTGAAAGTACTAAAAGCAGTTTATTATCTTTTTATGCTATTTCAACTCAAGGTATTATTTCATCATAAGCATGTTGTATAATGTTAAATAAAAATATTTATTAATATGTCATATTCTGTGTATTCCCAAACAACTTCAGATTTTGTCTTTGACTTTGTTTTAAAAATGTGGATAGAAAATGCGTCGTATAATAATGGATTGGTAACCTTTCAAAAATCTGCAGAGATCTTATGAATTGTGAACGTTACTGATTGTCAAACTCGAGAAATTTTTTGATAGTATTAGTTCATACAATGAGTAATATCCCGATAACAAAATCATCTCCTGCGTATTACAACTACTAAAACTATTTCATCTTAATATATCTGAAACAAGAAAAATAACTGTCACACTGCAAGCCATAAGTTCTCACTGATGACCTTCAGAGCGTAAACAAAATCTGAAATATTATATTCAGAGACCTTCTCGTATTTGAATCATATATTCCATATATGAAGGTCAGGCGGATTCGTAATTTTGTATGTGCCTTTTATATTCAGTCATAAATTTGAGCAGACGTTTCAATTTATTCCGGTGGAAAGTAACTGCACAACACGAATAGGTCCGGTTAACCACCACCTCCTATTTGCAGTTCTTTGGGAGTTTATTGAGTGAGGTGATGTGTTGTGGATGTAATAGTGCTCGCTAATAAAACGAATGTCTAAAGCAAATCAAGCTAGGGTAGACTCGAAGAAGAGATGATAAAAATCTCGGATTTTATTACTGATTGGGAGCCTTGAGATGGACACGGACAATTTGTCCATGGAGAGATATCGAAAAACTCTTGAGAGAGATTCGAGTAGATTTGAAGTAGAATTGGAGTAATGGAATGGTAAATGAAATCCTGAAGAATGGAAGACGCACAATTGAATTGGATCTACAGAACGATATGCAGTAGTAGATAGTAGACTTGTCCTCACCGTCTTTCCTATAGCTACGTTTCTTCATAGTCCATCCAAAAAAGTACCAATGGACTCATCATTTCACAGAGATGATCATTATCCGTCATTCTAAGCACCAAAGCTTATTCACTTCCCTTTTGGCTCATTTTAAACCGACGAGAAATCCATCTAATCTCAACTTTGCCACAGATTTTAATCTTGGGTTAAAAGAACCTCATTCGTTACATATTTTTTATCCAAATCTTATATTTTAAAAAACACATTTTTTTACAAAGTCTTACGTTATTTCAAAAAACCAAGTTTCTATTCAGCAGAATATTGGTTTCTAGGAAATTGGCTCCTTTTGACGGTTTGGACCATGGTCCATAGATATATACGTACAAGTCTGTCATGACTTTTTTGGTAAAAAAATTCACTCGTCGCAACGGTCATTTTGTCTGCTGTGAAGATTTTGGAATTAAAGTTCTGCGAGAAAGCAGTCAAGGAGTGGCTGGAAAGCCAACTTTTTCCACAAATGTTTTCAACTCATGAATGGTTTTTCTCAGAGAGCCTTTTACTTTTGCTTATATATAGTTCTATTGGACTCAAATGATTTTGTGATTTGACTAGTTCTGTCTAGCTCTGTGGATTAGAAAGTCAAAAGGATTACATGGTTAAGCCGTGGGAGACTAACATGTAGGATTTCGCAACAGAGAATTTTTATTCAGTACAACGTTTTGCTGACCCTACATGAAAAGTTTGGCATGTTATGGTATTTTAGGGATTATTTAACTTTTGCAGTAGTTCTGACTTTAGTGGTAGTTGTGGTGGATAATATAAACGTAAACTTAATACTTGACTTTTTTCTAATTCCTCTTGCCTTCCATTCATTTTCTTATTCTTTGAAGAAAGATGATGCAAAGGTCGAGCAGTAGTACAATATTATTTTAACTGTAACAAAAATACCAGGTGGTTGGTAGCAGTGATGTTGGGCTGAAGATCATATTATTCCAAACAGCCTACTTACCACACTCTTTTCTTACTGCTTTAGTACTTTCTCTAGAATAAATATTGAGAAAAGATTGTAGCCTCTTTGACTAGCCAGTATATGTTCTCAAAGATCCAACACAAATATATTTTCACTGGTATGCCATGTAATAATAGTGCTTTGCATTATATATGAAATTATAAAGCGGAGACTAGAATATTATTTAATAAAGATTGGCGTCGTGCGTCGGGAGAGGAAAAAATATTAAACGCGAGATGTGTTGTTGTTAAATTTTGAACAAAAGTTATGAAAGCTGATGGTATAGAGCTGTCACTTATAAAAACGACCCGTAGAGGACTAGATGAGACAAGAAAGAGCTTAAATAAAATTTAATTAGTTCGTTAAATGAAGCTACTCATTTGTTTGGGAAAGTGGAATCTACTTTCCTAGGGGGGATTGAGTCTTTGTACACCTACGGAATAAAGTTGTTGGCAGACTTTCTCCGACAGAATTTACTCTTTTCGCCACCTGAGGATACCCATTAAAAGTAAAGTCAGAAGTGGAAATAAATGCCAATCTATTTTCGTCCATCATCATCTGCTTTTAAAGACTGCTTTCTTAGATTTCTAAAAGCCCTATTTGAGAGACAATTCATCGACGGAAGAAGGTTTTTGTATTAAGAAATTAAGAGCTTTAAATTGAGATTTGAAGTACTTGACTGATGTCTCACAGCCTTGCATACTACTTTTACATGATACATAGGAGTCTGGAGATACTTTCTCCGTTTGCGTCACGAGGACTTGGGGTTTATTATGAACGCTTTGCTCAAGTACTGGCTGCTACAATGATAGAATACGTACACAATGAGACGAGACATGAAAGAGGATTTATGTTGACTTTTCACTTTATTTGCAAGGATCTCTTATGTGACGCAGATCAAACCCAAGTGAAACTAGGACTTTTTTTAACCATTCAATTTGCTACTAAAAAATGTACAGGGAGTCAACCGATTCTCTGATCCTGAACCCTTTTACAAATACCCTAGAAAACTTTCCCCAGTGAAGAAAATGAGCTCTCTGGAATTCCGAATTGCTATGGTGGCAATTCTATCTTCTGGGACAGGAGTGTAAGCACTCCCAATTAAAATCATCGCATGATAAAGGGAAATCCGTAGACTGTATAAATAGCTAGGCAAATTAGGCGACAATCCGAAGAATTTTATTTCACTAACACACCAAGTCGTTTCTAGGCATTTCCGAATCAAAAATCAGTTCAACTTGTTTAAAAACTTCTTTTATAAAATCCCTGTCTTTTTAGGCACTGTTGAATATATTATGCAATGCTCATTTCAATACTTTCTTATAGATAGTTACAGATTTATTCTACTTTGGATTACGGTAGTTTATGTTGAATACTTTTGTTACTTTTTCATGAGCCTGATAAAAAAAAGTTATTTTAAATACAAATTAACTTTCACCAAATTCGGTTCATAGAAGTGAAAAAGAAATCCCAGTACACTACATATATTATTATTTGATGAAATTTATTTTCAGTATTCTATTGAAAATGTGTAGGTTAGTTTTATGGTAAAAAAACAAAATACATGTATTATGTATGTACCTGTTATCCTTTGTTCCTGTTAGAGTGGTCACTCAATTTTATTAAGTAATAAATAGTTATAAAATTGTAAATGTATGTAAGGAAATGATGTTTGTTTATAAAACTCGTGATGTTATAATACTTAACAAGGAAAGTGTATTAGAATTGAAGATGTGAAAATATGCCGGTAAATAATATCTATTCACCACTGCTGCCTTTCTTATTAACATTTCACTCTTCTTTCTGACTTGCTTAATGTTCTATGTAATGAGGAAACGGACTAAATTATTACCACCTATTGTGCACCTCTCTACGTCACAGCTTACAAGCTTTGTTTCGAAACGGATTTCGCCAGCCACAATTATTTCCTATGATGTGATTACGACAGACAGCACTCTGTTCTTCTTCCTTCTCTGGATTATTTTGTTCCTCCTATCCATGTTGACTGGATCTGTTGTACTTGTTACGCACTGCTTTTGTCCGTGTAGTATATGTTGGTTGGTGTGTTTATGTGGATAGAAGTTCTGTGTGGTAGAGAATCAGCAATTATATTGGAGGCTTGGAGAAAACTAGCTGTGAAAGAAATGATTACACATGGAATTAAATGATTATGCAAGAGCAAAGGGGAATGTTGACTGAAAATCTACTCTGTTTGTCTGCAGGGGTCCTCTGGAGTAGACACAGCTTTGCTATATGAAGCTCATGGTCTGGTTACGGAAATGTTGCTGGACTCCCAAACATTGCCCCCAAATATTCTTGCTGGACTCAAAGCACTGGCCACGCTTTTGAAACCAACTCCAGCACCAATCCATTGTACACCTAGACCAAGGCCGGCTCCGTTGACACTTTCTACAGACCCTGATTACACCTCCGACGTTGACGAAATACCGTACACGGGTGAAAAACTCTCTTCCATGCCCAAGGTAATCCAACATTTATAAAACCAACATCTCCTTTCAATTTCTTATATCCACAGTTTTCACCCACCTCTCTCCTATTTATTCCATTTAACGGCTCTCTCCTCAACTCAAACTCAACGTCCGTAATGATATGCTCCAAGGGGTTGGCTTCAATCTAAACTGAAAGTGATTGAGATTCAATAGATTGTTTAATAGATTCAGTATCCTGAATTGCTTCTCTTAATAGACTTAGCCTCCAAAACGTTTCTCAAAGTTCAACCAACTTACATATATCCTTACTACTGAATAGGTAACAAAAGCGATAAGGTAAAATCTACATAATACATGTACACCAAACTAAAGACTTTGTAGAGCCAAGGGAAAGTGTCTTTGCCCCATTGAAGGAATTGAAAGGACTGTATACGGTATCAAAGCCAATTACCAAGTTTTGGAAGGACTTTTTCAGCCAACGAGTTCAAGGATCAGCTAATTTGCATGGTTTATAAATTTGCCTCATAAAAGCAGTCTACGTCAAGGAATTGTAGAGTTGAAAGAAGAAGTCAAAGAATTGAAGTTGGGTGGAGAAGGGACATGAACTTATTGGCGTTATAAGACCACAAGACGGGAGTAGTACGATCTGTTTGTGGTGTCACTAGTTGCTAAAAGGATTGTGGTCTACATAATAAAGTTTCTTTAAGGTAGTATCATTCTGAATGACAAAGACCATGAAACAACATTTCAGCAGCCCATTTATGAGAACTCTGTGGCTTAACGAGGAGTGAAAGTAGGCTGATCCAACAAATCACCCGCAGAACCAAAAACCCATAGTTTCTGATTTACCATAATATTCCGTGTTATATAAAAGCCAGATGATAATATAGTCGAATGTGTCACTTAGAGTAAGGCAGTGGGGAGGTAAAATGAATCAACATCCACTGTTTCTCTGTCCTTTTCCCAATTTCTTTATTTCATTATGAGCCATAAATTATCGGGTATCAAAGAGTTTGTACCCTGAAGCACTCCTTGGGGACTCAGAGGTAATGTACTACTAATAAAGCTTGAGAACCAACCACAGCAAGTCACAAAAGAGCCATTTCAGCATGCATTTTTTTGCAATGAATGAAAAATAGGCTCTTCTCTCGGTCCAAAACTTTCCTCGCCTCTCTATATACTAATCAAACCCAAACGTATGAAACTGCTGAAATTATTCCTGATATATCTTTTGTGGCCAAAATATGTATCAGTCTTTGTGCTTCGTTTCTCTCTTCATCTCTTTCGAATCCCATCTTCATTTCTGGTCCAGCCATTCATTTTCCCTCTTACAAGTGGCAATTAATCTTAGACTTGATAAACAATTGGAAACAAAAATCACACATTCTATCTATAGCAAGTGACATGATAATTTTTTTGCCAAAAAATACAACCCTAAACTAAAACTGTCCAGTTCATATGGAGTCTAGGATTTTACTTATGGGAACAGCAAGTAGATCTGATAATTTCCCAATTTGTTCATGAGTCTTATGGCCTTGCAGATATTTGTGATGGACGACTGACTTGTTCCCGATCTAATGATTCTAAGCATTTCGGGTCTTTAAAAGTGAAACTAAAAAGCCAGAGAGGATTTATAGAGCCGTTATAGTCTGTTACGTCAATATGTAGAGAGAAATAAATTGGTAGAGAGAAAAAGATTCGCCCTGCTGGAGAAAACAATCTTGTACACATATATGTACATAGACTGAATGCAGATCGTTGAGTGATGATCAACCCACATGGATAAAAAGCGGATGAGATGAAGCAATAAAAAAGAGATGAAAATGAAATCGGAGAGAATAGGAAGCCTGTTTGTAGAGAAAGGGATGTAATAAAGTTTTATTCAGTGAGCTTTCATTGTCAACCTTCTGTGTGATTTAAGTTGGCCAGTTGTTATATTGGAGTTGTGGCTGAAGGCTGGATGGAGAGCACTCTCGTCTCAACGATTAATCAGCAGAGGCAATAAGAAATGAAATTCGCAGTACCATAGTACAAATCATTCAAAGATGTTGGAATGGTAAAAGAGCGAGGGGAGGGGTCTATAGTACTAACTCAAATGATAAAACTAAGGGGCTAATTTATATTACTTTCCCCAGGTATATTTAATGTCTTAGTTATTACCGACTCCTTTTATTTTTATATCCCAACTGATACTCAAACTGGAAATTCCTTTAAAGATGAGGCTTTAGAATTTTTCAGGCCGAGATTCACAACTTTTAAATCCCCAATTGATGGCTTGGAATTAAAGACAAGTTTCGCTATTATCCTATTTGACATGTGTCCATTTTTAGATGAATACTACTTTCACTCATGTCTCTATGCTTTTTTAAAAATTATTTATCAAATTCATTTGTTTCAGATCGATCATTTCTTGGCTGGCTTATTGTTGACATTCATAATGTTCTGCATGAATTTAATTGCAAAAAAATCCGTTCTAGTAAGTTTTTTCTGTGAATTCAGAGGACAGATGTGAATTAATTTTATGTAGTGTCCGCACCGATCAATTTTATGAAGGTAATCGGAACTAGTCCCCAAAGAGACTATGACAGAAGTTACAGTTTTTTTTTGGATAAAAAGGATGAAAAGAAAAGTTTAGCTCTCTTGAGGACCGAGAAAAAGCGTAACTTCAGTTACCCGAGAAATCTCGTAATTTCTCTTTTTTTTCTCTCGCCGAACTGCTAAAAAAAGTTGGAATGCAACGCTTCCCACAAGAGTTGGAAGTTAAGGAGACCGTTCGGTTTAAACCGATTGTCTACAATTGGCCTCATTTGGACGGCGTATAGTCACCATAATATGTTTTTGGGATAGGCAGAACTTTTCTGTAGATATTAGGTTGCCCTTTAAATTTCTCAATACATTTTCTGTCGTTAGGGAGAACTCGTGGTGAGCAATTAGTAATTACTGCTCGTCCTTATCAACTTCAATAGAGAACAAACACTTTGAAACTGTAAGGAAATTATATTTTGGATTTTACAGAGAAATTCTGCTGCCGGGAAGAAAGGCGTTTCGTCGAATCTACTTCGCCGAATGTCGACCAGTACGTGGACCACTACGACATCTGCGACAGGGTAGGTTTAGAAGGATTGGATAAAATATCATCAGCTATTCCTCGATGTATATATTGAGCTTTATTTTAGAATGCCAACGTTAGAGCCTCAACCTCACGCTCGAAGACGAAGATCTGCATCTTTCCGTTCTGCCATGGGTAAGCCTTTTTTCCTTGTCAAATTATGATTAGAAATTATAGGAACCTCTGGAAAATACGTCGTTGTTGAAATGAGAAAAGACTGCACCTCTGCATGACTACTTAATTTGCAACTGAGTTTTGAAAAAAGAGATTTAAAAAGTTATTAGATTTTCTAAGCTTTCAAAGTGAAACGCTCGTTAGTTTGAGTGAACAACTACTAATTGCACATCGTAGAAGTTGATTTTTTTTGCACGTAAGAAAAATAATTTGGTTTCGTACATTTGAAGCATCATAATGGTCAGTCGTAAATTTGAAATTAATGGAGTTGCTTTGAAAGTTTTCAAGACATCTATTAATTAGTGGGCTTTTCGAGAAAATCTGACAACTTTTGACTAGCATGATGAAAGTAAAACTAACAAGATTGAAGCTAAAATGAATGGAATGCTAACGTTGAACGTATATAACAGAAGGAACCCCTGGAAGCAGTCCAACTCAGCAGTATGGGCTAATCCCTATAACACTTTCGGATACTAAAGACAGCAGGGAGAATGGCACCAAATGTCCATCCATATCAACTGCCTTCGCCAGCTTCAAAATGGGCACTGCTGGGGCCATTAGTGCTGGTGGTGGGCAGTTTCCAACTGGATATTCAACACACCACGTTCCAAACGCTGCCTTACAGGCTTCTCATAAAGCGCGCAGCTTTTCAGCAATTGCTCTATACGCTTCCACAGGTTGGCTTCCTATTATAATAAATTAATATTAAATCATCTCAATCAATCAGAGCTAATTATACTAGAAGGGGGTCGTATTGGTTTTAAAACTAGAGCTGTGAGTACACTGGATAGGTACAATCCAATCTACAGTTTAAATATTTGACTAGTCTTCCTGCTCCCTAAATGCAAGACATTCCATAGGCCACACGGACAAAGTAAAGGAAGCAATTAACGTTTCATCCCTAGGGCCTATTCATAAATCCTTTATGTCTTGCAAGAAAGCCAATTTGATTCTAATTTAGATGACAAGAAAATTCTTCATACAAACATTCTACCAGAAGCTAGACAACAGTCCATTTTCTAAGTCAGACGGACAGATAGAGAAAGTGATAGTCGTGAGTTTATCGTTGGGATGATTTGCCGCAGGGATTAAATCCCAGGTTAGTGTATACACCACGGAGTGCAAAATCCACCTTTAGCTATTTACTGCAAATCCTTGAAATGAGAAAGCTGCAAAAAAAAACTTTTGGTTTATCCAAATGAAATGCAGAGACAGTATTCCAGGTAACTAACTATAACATGTCAGTGGTATACAAGGCATTCTCATTCCGTAGTCCTCGATTGCCCAGGCGTTCTGAAAGTTTTCAGCTAATGAGAAACTTGTGCAAATGTATTGACTGCATCATACAGGCTTAAAACACTTGGCTATTACACATTTTACGAGACTCTGTTTACACCATTTCATTTGTATGTGGTTTAGTACAAATGCTACACATTTGAATGTCCTCATATAAATATCACCTTGAACAGAGACAGTACTTTTTTATGAAGATGTATTTGCATGTAAAGGATGCAGCCGTGGAACCGTTGCCAAAAACTAATGTCAGCCATTTTGCAAAAGTCGTTCTATATCTCCGATCACAAACTCTACTAACTCTTGTTTATCCGTCTCATATCAACCTCTTTTACTTTCTCAACCAGCAGATTCTGATTTTTTTATCAAGCAAATGTCCCAAAACTTTAAACAATACTTTCAAATTTTTATCTCAATTTTCTAGATTCCAAATCTAAAAGTCATATAATCATAGTATATATGTATTAGATATTAATACACAGATATAATTTTTGAAAGAATAATCATCAAGAAATACATGAGGGAGTTTGTTCATAAGAAAAAATTCTAATGACTGATTAATTACGTTTGACAGGCTTGAGAGATCTTGAATTATCTCTTCACTGATGACTGACTTTCACTTGGAATCTTTCTTTCTACTGTCCCAATTAGTCCTCAAATGTATTTCACAAATGTATGTAGTCGTTAAGAGAGACGATATGATTGTACAAAGTAGGCAGAGGACTAAAATGCTAAAAGCCAAGTCGGTATTTGATATGAGTAGACAAAGCTTTTTGGATACTTGAGCAGCGTCAGTTCATTTAATGAGCAGGCATCGTTGTGTTTTTATCCCGGCGGCTGATCCAATTAGCCTCTGTCACATCACGCTTTGTGTTCTGACAGGCGATTTCATCAAGAATATTATGATTTGTCACTATATTTAAGACTGATGATTAGACTTGCCCATCCACTCTTCGTTATTTATTCCCATTAAGGCAGCCTCCCTAATCCTTAGCTAGCAGGGACTAGAGAAAATAAATAAATTACAAATTCAATTTATCGTAGAGAAACATGGGGCCATTGAGGTGCAGTATTTGCAGTTTCATGGATAAACTTTTTTTTTAATTTACAGTCGAATTTCAAAATATCTCACAAAATGTCAACATCCGACCTGAATTTTAATCTGGCATTAGGAGTTAAATTTAATCTGACATTAGATTCATATATACACTAATTATGGTGAGGTGTGGGCTTGACTAACAAAAAAGAGTTTTAGTTGATTAACAATAAATTACTTTATATGGTTTACTTTATAGAATAAATGTATATAAGTTAGATTTATTAAGAATGAGTATTTATATCCATTTCATTTACTGATGCCTTGGTCCGTTGTATTTTTTTCCATGTTGATTTCCTGGGAATGTATCAAAACAAAAATTACATGCTGTGCTCGACCATATACCCATTGGAATTGGTAAAATGATGATGTGGCTACTACCGCTTCTATTGGCGTTACTGCATGACTAAAATTAATGCAAAACATGATAATGTCTTTGAATCCTTTGTGGATTTGGATTTTGGATGGTTTTGGGGAATGTGGAATGTGTATTGGATTGACGTGCACCATTAAAGATAGTCGTCGTCGATACAGTCAACAAGAATTTCCTAATCAGACTCAAAGGAAAACAGTCTGTAGTCTTCATGGCTTGTCATTGTCTCCTTCAGACTTGACACACTTGAACGCCCTGGCCGCCTCGACTTCAAGTGGAAATGTCAAATCAGCATCGGCCTCCGTCTCCGCTGCCGGATCTAATCGCAGCAGTCCAACTGGCACTCCCATCCCGTCCCCCCTTCCATCCCCAATTCCGTCTCGAGACCCAAGCCCTTGTAACTTTTCCTCTAGACATAATCAGCAACGGGACTCGTCTTCTTCAGGAACCGGGGTTGTCCATCCAAGGACCTCATTAATAGACTCGTCATACCCTTCCTTAAGTAGAAAGTCAATCTCTCCTTCCAACTCAACGTCTAATCTCATAGCTCCTATAAGCACCAATCCGCCCAATCCCCCTTCGTCCACAGGTCATCCAGTACCTCCTACCTCCAGCCAGTTGGAAAGTAGACTTCGGGATTACTCACCCCCCAAAGTGATATTTCAATCCTCGTTTGACAACAAACCAGAATGCGGATCCTTTTCAGTGAATGACGGAGACTCTCTTGGTCTTCTCAGCGGGAAGAATCTCTCCTCCTCTCCTTATCTCGATAATCCAGACGAGGACTGCAGCAATGCCAGCACCCTGGGTGATGGACCTGGTCCCCCTGATAGCTCATCAGGCAATTCAAATTCAGTTCGACTAAGCCCTGTCACTTTCACTCTACATGAGCCGCCTGATAATGACCAACAGACTGCTCTTGATGAAGAAGATGAAGACGTAAGTACAATTTATGCTTTTCTTCCATTCTCCAATAAACTGTCTTTAGATCTTCAACATTTAGCATAACAACTATCTTGTGCAAACCTTGTTTTTCATAATGTCTCAGGATAGCATTATTCCACCTATTTAATTTGTTTTATGATCTCAGGTAAATAAATCATTCCAAGTAGTATCGATGTAGTAAATTGGATTTTCCAGTCTCAAAATTAAAAAATCACAATGCCCATCTGTCAACACAGTCAGACTTATGCTTCATAATTCATGAATCATAAATTATTCATGTGTTCATTAATGTATCCTCGAAACACAGCATTGTTAAAATATCCTTTTATTTTTTAGAATTGAGAGAAAGTCTGACGTCATATTTTCATGTCCCAAAGAAAGTTCCCATCTCTCTCGGGATATTTTGGATA
>JAQGBQ010000126.1:0-39282 GCA_034698485.1 Vertagopus arboreus
CATATTTATTATACGGTTCTATTTTCTATCATTTACTTTAATTGAATTGTTCGATAGGTTTTCTGAAAAAGACTATCAGTTTTTACTTTCTATAGACTTATAGCCCTTACTTTAAACTTTCTAAGTTTTTTAATTTGGAAAAAAAAATGGCCAGGGATTTCCCTCGAAAAGAACCTTTTTAGTTTTTGGGAATTGATTTAATCTGCAATGTTTCCTAATTTTGTTTTCCGAAAAAGAAAAAATACCAACATTCGTTGATTTGCTACAATAATGTTAGGAGTAAAGAACTGAAAAGCCTATAAGTACTATTAGTTCGGTTGCTTTCAATCTTAACTTATTTCAGTCGGGGGTTCATCGAGAAAAAACTTTCCCCAAAAAAATTACAAGTTTTTGGAATTTTAGAAAAATCGGCGACAGCCCCCTTTAGCCGGGTTAGATTTCAGGTTTTTAAATCCTAATTTGGAATATTTGGAAATGTTTTAATCTTAAATTTATTACTAAAACGGCCTAATTTCGAATTAAATTCTTTTTCAATAATTAATGGCTATTTTAACTGTTCACTCAGGCTTTTTTTTTAAAGAAACGAATCGGCGGAATCGAATTAAAGAAAAACTCGTCGATTTATCGATGAAAAAAAAACTTGTCGACATATTCGATCAGCCCTAAAAAAAACTCCGAAAATTGGAAGTGGAGTCTTACTCCGTATTTTTTTTAAAAACAAAAAACTAGCTCTTTTTTTTTTAGAGAAATTTTTTTTTTTCTTACTTTTTTGTTCAGCCCCTTTCGGTGCGCCAGGTGCGGAGGGGTGGTTGCCTAGTTAGCCCTTATGACCCTTAGTATGACCTGGAAGTATTTCTAGGATGATTAATGATGATGAAAAGTGGAGGATGATGATAATAATTCCCTTCAGAATCCACACGAGATTTCACACAAAGTATAGACTTTAATATGGTCTATAAGATTTACAAGAAAGAAGCCACTTGGCAAAGTATGGATAAATTATATACACGAAGACGGGAGCAGTTGAGTCAACTGGAGCCTCCGGGGCTCGGAACCAGACTGAGGAGGAAAAGGACACGTAGGCCGACTCGTCGTCGGATTGAGAAAAGATGCTTGGGTTGAGCTCGGCCATACGACTTGTAAGGGATTGGGTAATTGGTCAGATGTCGAGGGTGGGGAGTCCCCTCCTTCTAACTTTTGATTCTTAAGTTCGTTTTTCAAGTGTTCTTTAGGAAACCTAAAGTTTTTACTTCTTATAAAAAGACATTGAGATAGAAATCTTTTTTAAAAACTGAATAAAATGTCAAGAGATCAAGAAAAGTCGATTTGAGCTCACACTTAATTTAGTTGGATAGGTTATATTCGACAAATGAGATTTTTCTTTCGTGACACTTACTTGATCTTGTGAGTTACATGACACAGGATTAATTGACAGGTCATTTCCAACTTTAGGGCAATTCATTTCCAGCGAAAAGGCAGCTAATTTACACCCTTCGTCCCATACAAGAATTGGACTTTTTAGCAAAGAGAAAGTTTTGGTGAAAGGGGAAGAAAGTATTTAATTCGACGAGTGGACAAATTTATATCAGATTTCGGTCAAAGATCCTGTCTCTTGTTTCCTTAGACGAGGAAACGGGGTTTCTTAACTCTAACTATTGCATGACACACGACATCTTAACATATTTCTCCACTTGAGATTTCTTTGGTTTGGACATCTGGACACTTGCCATGCCCCTTTCCACCGTTTGTACCAAAGGCCAAAGCCTTCGAGAATTCTACACACCCTACCTTAATGTCATGTTTCATTACTGTTCCTGTCAAATTGGGAGTTTCTTTCCTTCTCCATGTACTTAAGTTACTAACCAGACTACACCAACAACTTTCTCTGTGCAAAGGGATTTTGTAAAGAGATTTAAGTTTTTTTTATATATATAATATGTACCCCGACCTATAGTTTCAGACGACTAAAGATTCTAGTGTGACTTTATAAACATAAAGAAAGTGCCTTTGATAAAGTAAGTCTGCTACGCATTAGTGATAAGCTGCCTTTCTCCTATATTTCCTTACATCTTTCCCCCTTTTCTAGATTTATTTATAGCAATAATGTACATATGACCTGTTTCCCATAAAATCCTTCGCCAAAAACATTGCCTAGTAGTAGTATTGACTAGGTCATGCTACATACTTGTGATTTGCTTTTCCTCTTGTTGCAGTAATAATGCTCCTGCTGCAGTGCATCCGTTTAAACGAGTTTTCACAGAAAGTAGATACAGTCTGGACTATTTCAGCCGTTTTTCTGCATTAAAGTACAACGTTACTGCTAGGCAGTTGGCTTAAATCCTTTAGCGTTTGGCTCTTAGCTGGCTTTATTAAATCTCAAGTCTGTTTTTATGAGTTTTTTGGAGTGAGAAATTCAAATATCATTGGACTACTTCATGACATGGACAGTGTCGTTCAACGCTGGACGTTGTTATGTTTGTAAAACAGACTCTTAAAGTTTTATTTTCTTAGACACTTACTACTATGAGATCAGAAGTATTGGATGTTGTTGCTGCTAGAATATATGCATAGAGTCAATAATACTTTGGAACAATTTTGTTTTCCTCAACTATTTCCGTCCTCATGCCTTAGTTTTTTTTAAAAAAAAAAGTTTGGCCTGTGACTGAATAAAAACCAGTTGCAGAATAAGTATTAGAAGTGTTTCAAGAAATTCTATATGCCGGAAGGAAGGAGGTTGGTAGACTTTTTTCTGAGATTTATGAAAGTCCCTTAAGTTTGTTTCTTTTTGTCCGACTGTGGCATAAATGAAGAACTAGCTTCTTGACTTCTTTCTAAGTCATAAGCGAGGCTTAGTTTTATTTTTTGTTTGTTGCTGGAAGGGTTGCTACTAGGAAAGAGAAAATGAGTTCCAGTGATCGTAAAGATCCAAGTCACTGGAGCACATTTATATAGTAGTCCAGTTGATGTTCACTTTACGATAAGAACGGGTTTCATTTTAGACTTTTGGCTCGGAACATGTGGACCAGGGCTTATTATGAGTTGAGGATGCTTAGTTTTCATGAACCAGTAATACAATCGTATTGTGCAAATAGTACTTGTGAAAATACAATCTATTACAAACAAGGGTGCCTTGGAGAGTTAGTCAGGGGTCCTAAACACTTGTTTCCAGCATTAGAACCAAATCCATTACATTTATCTTCTCAAGAAGAAGATACTCGAAGACTTTTCTGAGGGCTGTGAGTATTTTCCCCAGTTTCAAGATTTTTCGGACTTTGTCCAATTATTTCGATTCCTCCTTTATTGCTCTATTTTCCTGGAAACTTCAAAACCGTTTGCACTGCGTAGTTCATTAAATCGCTCCTAATTGAAAAACACAAGGACAAATGGATTGTCAAATTTACCATCGACTATTGAGGGCAATTCATTCTCACCGTTTTATAGTTTGCATAGAACTTATTAGACTTGTGCATTTTAAAGGTCAATCGAAACCAAAAACATAAGCAAAATGCGTACACTATAAGTCTAGTTATAAATTATTTGATAGAATCTGAAGGACTCATCTAGAAAAAAATAGTTTTATTATTTTCTACCTTTCAAAATATCATTTATTTCTTCTTATAAAGTTAACCATCTATCTATTTAAACGTGTACCCTACAAAAAAATTTATCATTGGAAAGCAAAGTATAATTCTTTTGAAGTGAAGCCCAGAGTATGTCGAAAACACAAATTATTACCATCATAGTGGTGGATGGAAAAGTTTTTAAAATCCATTGATTTGATTATGCTCTAAGACGAGGCTGAATTCTAAAGTATTACTAAAAATAAAGCAATTGAATTACAAGAGAACATGCGAATACGAATAATGTTTTAACAAAATTACCGTTTTATTTTGCCTTCCTGGAGAGTCACTATGCAAAGACACGAAACTTATTTACCTAAAATGAAAAGTTCAAACCTAAAGATACTGAAGGTTAAAAAATATGTTATTATAATTTTATCAAAAATCTAAGTCTAGAATTGGATGTTTACTCCATTTCCTGTTTAAAATAAAATAAATCGAGAAATCGAAAGTTCAGTATTTAAGTAAAAAGGATGGCTGAATTAAGTTTTGATTTTAAAACCAAAACTACAGAAATATATTGAAGGTTAGAAACTCCCAAGGTTAAATTTGACACAAGTTTCTTCTTGAAAAATGTATTTAATCTACTCCGCAATTACATTTACAAATCGAATTTCTAGATACATCTGTCATATTTGATTATATTAAATACTAATCCCTTGGTCTAGAGCAACCTCCACTTGAGGCTTGAACTAAACAATTCGATGCAAGAAGCCGTCTTGAGAGTTAGAAGTACTAGTGATATTATGGAGAAGTTGCCTATGACCGTAATTTTAAAAGCTAATCAAGTAAAGTTGTCAAAAGCACAAAGTTGTAAGAAAAATAATCCAATTTATTTGGAAGAAGAAGTACTCGTGGAAAAAGTTTGTATTTTCTAAGAGCCCTTTCAAAGACTAGAGAATAAATGTAATGTAAATGGAAAGAAATTGGGAGCATGCTTTCTCCCACTTTATTTTATTCATTTTCTAGACTTTAAACAACACTAGCAATATAAGGACCTAAATAATTCTAGATTGGGTTTTTCTTAAAATAAATTGATGTAATTTTATGAGGAATAGTATTGCTACATACTAATTCTAACTTAAAATTTCCAAGGTTTATTGATCTTACATTTGCAAGCTGCAAATGATAACATGTTTTTATTCGCGTGTACTGTTTTATGTGTAATTTTTATATTAGTACGTGAAATAGATAAATCATGTACGAAATCTCATTTAATGTGTGCCCAAACTTTGGAAGATCGAATGAGCTTATTTGATTATAATTTACCCAAATTAAAACATGAGATTTCTCAGAAACAGAAATCCAAACTTTGCAGAGAAAACCACGTATTTCTATTACTTATTGTGAACACAGTCAGACACAATTGAGGAACTCTTACATTATTTAATTTTATGATATTTTAATTAGTCTGAATTTGATTAGTTAATATTACTTCATCGAAATCAGACCAACTACATTACAGTATTTTGTCTGTTAGTAACACTATTAATAAATTTAGTAAACCAAGAACGAATACGTGTGAATTAATCTGCAAACAACAAAACTCACTAATTCATCTTTGTTTTCCAACCTCACCTTTAATGCCATATATTGATTTAGTTTGAAATAAAGTCATTCAAGTGGTATTTATTGTATAATGAGATTATACAATGGTCGATCTCGACAAAGCATATGCATTGTTTTTGGCGTAAGGTAAAGTTTATTTTATTTTATTTCTAATTTAAACACAGTGAAAGCACAAGCTGTTTTATCGACGACAAGATTACATTTTGTTTCATGCATTTTAAAGAGGGTAGGTATGTTGTTGGTATGTCTGAAAGGTAATTGCACACACGTGGGTCCTATGTTTGTGACCTAAAGACTTTTTCTACCTTCGCTCGGAATATCAGGCAGGTTTTCGCACTTAAGTCAGAATGAAATGTATCACTGGTCGGCTAGACACTATTTACTTGGTAAAGAGGCTTTAGAGCATATGCTAGATATGTCTTTGCAATGTTACAAATGAGCACTGTTGGAATTTCAATTCCAATGGGAGGAGTTGACTGCTGTCAAGATCGTTACCCTCAATTCTGCTTACACAACCTTCAACCTTGTCTTCTACTATCTGCCCACCTACTCATTGACATTGGATTAAAATGTAGACAAGTGCGTAGGGGAAACTATGGTGAAAGTAATCGAGAATCTTTTTTTAAGGCCGAAGGGACCAAGACTTTCTTCTTCAGCGGATAAAGAATATTTACAGGCCTTTCTCTTTAGTCGGATATCCATATACTCCATAGTCAGACAGTCTCGCATCATTAAATTGCGTAAGCCTTGGCTTCCGCAACTATGATGCAAGTTTTTTTAGCTTTTGCTTTCAAGAAATATTAAGAGGAGAAAAACATCCAGGCATTCAAGAGTTTTGAAAGTTAACTAGAGTGGAAGTTATCTTCTTACTTCCTCCTAAGTCGGAGACATCGGTTGGCTTAATCCCAGATGGACGATAGGGATTTAAATTGAAGTTAAGTCTTAGTCTGAGTTGTCTTGCGAGTCGTTGATTGCTATCAGTATTCCCTTCCCACATGCAATTACCCTCTGCTTGTCTTGCTTCTTTGCTTTAATTACTACCACTACAGAATTGATTCAGATCTCGTTCTTAATAGGACAAATTAACTTCCGTTATACCGCTTTACTTATGTGTCATGTCGATAAATATGTACTACATGCTCACAACAGCTGTACAACTGTTGTGAGTAGGATTAGATATCTTTTGTTGATTTACTGTGCTATGGACCTTTTAAACTTGAGCATAGCATTGGTACACTTTGAATGGTTTTATTTGTATAAAAGTGGTCGGGGTAAATGGACCATTAACAAAACAACGGAAAACAGAAAGAGCAAAAAACTACCCTTCCTGGATGAATCAGACATGATAAATAAATGGTTTTTATATATGTAAGAAGAGGAAAAAAATCTTAGATTTTGGTGCGTTGGCTGCATAACATATATCGGCTTGCTTGTATAGAATTTGAAAAATACTTTCACGCTTATACATATAACATGTTACATCAGTCAGACACACGCAACATGCGAAAGACCTCAAGAAGTGCGTTTCCTCTGTGGGTTTATGGGACTGGCAGTAGACAATGTTCTAGTGGTCATTCTGCCTGATGCTTTCTAAAAAGTACTAGCACACTATGTACTGCTTGGACTATTATTGGCCTCATAAAGTGTGAATGGTTGAAAAAAATATGGGCGATATTTAGAAAGAAAGTGAGCAAAAAGAATGTGGCTTCAGTTTAAATGCCATTTTATTTCCATCATTTCCTATCCCTATACTTCCCTAAGTCGCTCAATATGAGGGAATCCTACAGCTTTGCTTTCTTCTCGGGGTCAAGCCCAATTCTACTGTCAAGTGCTTCTGATTTTGACAAGAATTATACGTATCATAAAAATTTCTCTTCAACTTTCCCCACGCTTTGTTCCCATTTATTGAACATTTGAGTCCCGTATTCCAGCCCCTCTGCCCCCGACACATTCATTCAGAGTATATATGTACTAAGGCGTTACTAACGTTTGGCAAATACTAACTGAAGAATGAACGGCCAACAGCTTACGTAGTAAATATACGACATGGCAAGCACTTCAACACGTGCCACAAAGGGACAACTGGACTTGAACTCCATACTTACTGATATTAGAAGTTATACATGTTTATATATATATTTGTGAAACCCGTTGCTAAACTGGGAGGACACGGGAAGAAATTATGGTATTGCCAATCTTCAACCCTAGCAGCTTAGGCTTACCATAGGGTTTGTTTGTTGTCGTTGGTTTAAGCCTCTTGGAGTGTTTAGTTTAGGTGTAGGAAAGATAAAGAAAGCGGATTTTTGGAAAAAGATGGAAGTTTAGAAGAGAAATACAAAGAATTCAGTTAGACCTTGAGCTTTCTTTCTTTGTAAAAAATGTACTGGCAAGCATCGTGTTCTAATCTCTTGGACATTTTTCTATCTTTCACTTGACTATCCAGTGGAATGTAATAGGAACATAGCAAATACAAGGCTTTTGTACATTTATCGACAAACGATTTCGTCTTCAGTGTCGGGTGGGGAAGTGCTATAGTTGTAGATAATGCTAGCAGCTACTCTATGATATGGACAACTAGGAAGAAAATGATGGCGATAGTCTTCCGCTAAGTGAGGAGAATAATGACAATCCAACCATCAGTGAAAGCGACTTGAACTTGTCGACATCAAGGGAACAAATTTTATGGGAAGTCATTCATTCATGTAGAGAATAATCGATAGGATGTGGCAGAATGAAGAAGAATATTAGAATTCTATGGACCACAGAGCTTGTCAAGTTTCTTATTCTTTTCCTCATTTACTATGGATCTATAGGTTTATGGACTTTGTGTGACACTCGAATATTGAAATATTCTTAAACCACTCTCAAAGTCTTTATGGACAAGAAGGATTTGGAATCAAAAATTGGCCAAAAGTCAAGTGTCTACTAGAAAGTCTCAATGAATTTGAAAATCATTGGATTTAATACACACTTTTCCAAGGCTTAAATTCGGGTGATTTATTTTATTTTATTTGTTCCATAAATATAACAGGAAGTTTCTTTCCTAAGAAGAATACAATGCTTTAGAGTATGCGTAAGGTCATAGTTGTTTTTTTCCACTTCACTCAAATATAAACTTTGGCAACTTTGACGATAATGAAATTCATTTTAGAAGACAGCCCTTCAACACCAGGTTCAATCGAATCTATTCTGTGGTTGAGAAAAATATGTCCCAGGAAATTGCGTTGTCTGCTTAGAAGCAAGCAACCGGTGCTTAATGTTTTCCACAAGTGTGACTAAGAACTTTTACCATGTCTCCATAATGTGGCCTTCTTCTATGTTGACATTTGTAATCTGAGTCAGTGGGTGGAAAGTAAAGGTTGAACGTTGGACGGAAACGGATCGCTTACCAAAAATACTGATACGAGTTTATCTCGGCCATCAGAGCAGAGCATCATCGCTCGGACAGGAAATGAAATACATTTGATCCCATCACATCGTATTTCTTTTCGACCTTTCAACCGCATCCCTTGTATATACTTGAACGTTTATTATTAACTAGTAGTAATAGTAGAATTGGACATTGGATCTTTCAGTAGCCTGATGGTTTGATTTGATCAGCATGTGACCACATGTATGAGGAAAGAGTGTTGTTCATGATGGAGAAAATGTGTAGATATTAAATTAGCCAATTAGCTCGGAAGAAAACAGAGCGAAACCAATGGCTAATTATTTGGTGTGCGTGAATGAGATCTCTTGAATGTAACACATTGCACGTTGAACGATCAAACTTTTGTACCCAGTCACAAAATTAATTGTATAAAAACAACCGAAGCATGACGACTTTCACTTTAGGTTCTGAAAAAAGACAATCCTAACAATATGGATTTAGGTAAACATCTGAAGTTGGCATATTCTTATATTTACTAAAAAACAATTCCAACATGCCTCTAGTCTTGTCAGTTTGGATTTACTTGATCTGTCGAAATCTGAGAAGAGTTTCTAAGAAAACAATAAATAAAATGAAATCTCTCAGTAGTCTTTTCCGAAGCAAAAAATAAAATAAATAGCATTGTTCATATTCGGTTTATTTCATTTGTTTTTTCTCCTGAAGAGCAAATACCGGGTGTTGGTTGGTGGTGTAACTCATTTACATTTTAATTATTTACTGAATGAAGATGTTTTCACCTTCATGAGCTTCACAGCTAAAAGTTAGTTGTTTTTCTTTATTTTACCAGCCAAGAGATAGCTTAAGAAACCAAACCGATTTTAAACCTACAAAAGAATGAATACACAAAAATAAATTTGCTTCAAACAAATATTGTATTTGCTTTGTTTTCCTAAGCAATTGAATTCCAATCTTGAGCTGGATATAGAAAATAATGCAATGTTGTTAATCCTCGAAATAAACACATAAAATTCACATTTATCATTCCACGAATTACAACATCTAAAGTTTTTTTTACTACGGGTTTCGTGTAGTTTATGGCGTGTCCTAACCTTTTATGATTCATGGCCATGATACGATCATTATTCAGAAGATTATTGTGATTTTATACTCCCCAGATTTCCGGAATGGACGACGACCCCAGTAACATGCTTTTGTACCCCAGCCACCCTAATTGCAGTCTTGAACTTATCCAGCACTTTGGGGATACTAATGCGAGTTTGTATTGGAATGAATATTGTGGAAATGGAACTGGTACTGACCACATGGAATCAAATGGGGATGACGGGGATTATATATTCCAATTTATAGTTCTTGGTCTAGGAATAAGTATTGTTGCTATTTTAGGTAAGTACAGTTGTTCAATTTTGCAAAATTTGCGGTATTCATAAAAGCATGATGTGATTATAAAATTGGAATGAGTATAGGAGCATACAAATTTAATTAGTAATAATGAAATTGATGTCATGTTATTCTGTGCATTCAAAAATTATTTATTTGACTTTATTTTAATTGAATTTTCAGGGATTATTGGGAACGGACTAAGTGCTGTGGTTTTGAGTCGACCACAGATGAAAAGTTCAATAAGTTGTCTCCTCCTCGGACTCACTTTTTGCGATACTCTTTTAATTTCCATATCAATTTTTACGTATAGCATGCCTTATATGTATCCCTTTATCAAAACCGATTTCATCACAAAATACACCAACGTATACTACCCCATGTGGGTTCCATACCTCTTCCCTATCAGCATTACTGGTAAGTGCCAAGAAGTGCTTTCACCCTAAGCTACTCTTCAAATACTGTGTGTAGAATGGATCCCGTGGGATGCTAGGTAGATCTAATTCGGTTAGTAGTGTGATATATTTTTAGATTTTGCCCATAGGGACAATCACGCCTACCTTAGATAGAAAGATCCACTTCAGACATGATCACAATTTGAACGTGCTCTTCCATTTTAATTTTTTCGAAATAGAACCTACGTATATATAGAAAGCTTTTAATGCTATTTTCTAGTTCAAACAAGTGTTCTTCAAGAAAAAAAAGTATGCTATTTCTATTGGGATTCAGATGAAATTATTCATTGTTTTATATTTTGTAGGAAAGCTATGGCTATAGCGGATATTGAAATGAACTGTTTGTAGTAGCAGAAGCCTTTGAAGCGCTTTGTACTGATTGTGTTGTTGTTAACTGTGGAGAGAAAGCTTCTTTGTTAATGTTGTTTCCGATTATGTAGTCTCCATTGATCTAAAATCATACGATGTTTTGAATGAAACAAAGACCAAAATCACGGAAAACAAAGCGTGCAAAACAAGTTTTGATAAAACAGTAACCAAACTGGCTTTGTGTCGACTTAATAATTTCTTTGTACTTCCACTAAAACAACAAACAATCGCTTATAGGTATTATAGTGTCGGTCATGAGGTCATGATGATGAATGGGTTGATACTAAAAACTTTGATACTTTTTTTTAGCTCAAACGAGCTCGGTGTACCTGACGTTGGCCGTCACAATAGAACGCTACATAGCTGTGTGTCACAGGTAATAAAAAATAATTGTATCTAGCAGCCAAGCATGCCCTTTAGTTTTAAGTGGACTATATATCTTGATCATAAAGTTTCACTTTCTCTGGTGACCTGGGGTAGTGGGGGTCAAACTCGAAACTAATTTGACATCGTTTACTTATACCTCACTTTTAGCTTACGTGCAAGATCGATTTGCACATGGCGGAGAGCTTTAATCTGTGTGGCAACTGTTCTGATCTTTTCGATCATTTACAACCTCCCCCGGTGGTTCGAAGTAATCACTGTTGCTGAGGATGATGAGCACATTCAGAACTTAACAAGCTACATTACTTACAAGAATGAAATGTCGGCCATGCGGATGAACCAGCTCTATATAACATTTTACATCAACTGGGCTTATCTTATCATCATGTATTTGATACCTTTCTCTGGACTGGTGGTATTTAATTATGCCATTTATCGACAGGTATTTACCGACAACTTTATAAGTACGGTAAGCGTTGCGTATGCTTTCTGATAACTTCTAACCAACTCTTGCCCGCTTTTGGATGGACGGTTATTATGTTCTATGATTTATTGTTAGTATTTGAGTACTTGATGGAGACAGCATGGAGGTTTATAATTTCAGAGTGTGTTTTTAAGCCTGAAGGATATTTTATACTTGTTGTGGATCTCTCTACAAATCTGTTGGCCTACTTTATTGATTGGAGAAAGTTTAGGGTGTACCAGATTTAGAGAAATGGCATCTTAAGAAAATCCGTCAGGATAAACGGAAGCAATATTGAGCAATAAACACATAAATAGCCTTCCATTATTAGTAAATTCCTCCTAGATTGCCCATAATCCTTTTGTAGTTCAAACTAGAGAAAACATATCGAAGGCTTGATCCGATTTTTGCATAATAAGGCTAGTGACCTACTATTTGGCTGCGTAAAGTGCGTTTGACTTTCTGTATTGGAAACAGTCTGAAAAGGAGTAGCCGAAAGTAGATCGTTAGGTCTTGCTTAGAAAGCACGCACCAGCATAATAATCAACTTTACGGCCACTTGAACAGACAGATGTTGGAAGTTGGAACATATAAGAACTTTTCCAAGTCGAGAGTCTGTGAAGAAAGCTGATCTCGACTGAAGGATATTGAATTGCACAGAACCCACCCATTGTGTCCTGTTTAAGTAGTAAATACTGCCAAACTGAGACACACGCGCTTATATTTTCTCTGTCAGTAGAAACAAAATATTCCACTAAATTTATTTGGGTTTATGAGTTTTTTTCTCTCAAGTTACAAATAATACTAAAAACTTGGGTCTGGAAATTTGTCCACAAACTAAAGACTGCAGAACAACCGGAGGCGTAGATTTTATAGCCCATTAATCTTATTGTGCGTTAGATAAAAACTGACGCATGGACTGTCTACTGGGCTTACGGATGTTGACTTGACGCACAGGACTCGCACTTTTTTTTTTACTCTTTAGAAAGAAATAGGTAGGATTCGCATTTCATATGGTAAATAAGACAATCATCCACACAAGCTCCAAGTCAACCACTTTTCACTCTCCATCTGTTTTAAATATATTCTGCTTTGCTATCTCATTCCCCAGAAAGTATCTTCTTTTATTGCATTCCTTAGCCGATCTGATTTGACCGAAATGGAATCTTATCCTAGAAAACCGTTCTACAGACACTTGAATAGAATGTATTTTTATATATGTTTTTGCATACATGTCTAGTCTATGTATATAAAAGTTGTTATTTGAAACCCTGCACTCTGCCATTTGGTACCAAAGGTCCTCCCCCTTTATAAGCATGCATTCCCAAGCCAGAGCCATTCAATTTCATTGCTAGTGTAAATCAATTGTCTTGCCTAGTTTAACCCAGATAATACCTTCTGTTGAGAAAAACGAAATTTCGTAAATGGCTGCTATTACCCGTACATTTGCTGAACATGTTGAAAGGTCATCGAATAAAATCTTGTTGCCTCTGTGCATCTCAAGAAGTTTATAAAAAAAATTATCAATGATCTTTGGTTACCTTTATTGTGATCACAGCCTGATCCACCAAATCTAGTTAAATTGAAAATCCTTTTTGAAAATAACAAGACCTTTTTGTTTTTTATATTGTACTGACAAAAAAAAGGTACTAGTACATATTCCCGTTCACAAGCTGAACCAGCCTAGCCCCTTCAATTCTCTTGCGGGTTGAAAGATGCATGCAAGACGTTTTTGGAAATAAGGTCTTGACTTGAGTTGCTTGAGTGACATGTAATAAATCCTCCTCGAATATCAACCGACATTATTGAATTTGTTTTTAGTCTGCATCCCTCCATACAGCTTGCAAACATTTTTCACTTTCTGTTTGGCAAGTTTCTTGTTTTGAAGCTAGGCTTGAATCGCTTAACCATTTAAATAGCTTTCAAGTGGTGCACACCATGCTAAAACGCTAAGCAATCAAACCCACTTTTGGTTGAACAAGTTCATTAATTGATCGTAAATATGGCATTTTTCTCCATGAATTGAATTTCAGGTACGAATAGCTAACCGAGAGCGACAGATGTTATCCAAACTGCAGAAGAGAGAGATGGGCTTAGCGTCTATGCTACTCATTGTCGTGATGGTTTTTCTTGCTTGCAACATCCTTCCGTTGGTGATTAATACGATCGAGTCTATCTGGGGAATGGAAGAGGGTCCAACAAAGTTGATCGCTTTATCAAATTTTTTGGTCATTTTTAACTCCTCCGTGAACTTTGTGATTTATTGCACCTGTGGAGAAAGATTCAGAAGGCTTCTTATCCGGCTGTGTCGAGATTTTGTTTGGTGTCGGCTCGGAGGTCGACGGGGTTCTATGGTAAATGGCTTCTACAGGAAATCACACTATTACAGAAGTCAACACGGTATGTTGAACTGAAACAAATATAAATTTGTACTCGTGTTGTTGTTTCTATCGATTTCTTTTATAATTTAATTTTAGATTAGTTTCCTCTTCTTGTACTTTTAATTAATATTCTGGAGCCTTAGGCCTAGGCTTGAACAAAGATATTTAGTCACTAGCATAGCAATAACAAAATTGATCAAAGTGCTTGTTTAGGTTTGATAATCTCACAAGAAGGCTGTCATCCAATAATCAGCTTAGTTGAGAGTAACACTCTCTTAATTAGCTAATTGTAAGTTATGGCACTTTATAAGCTTTACTTCAGTTACTTACTTAACATTTAGATGCAGTTGTATTAATTCTTTCAATTATTTTTGAGCTATAAAAGGATTTAAAAACTAATACAGTTAAAGTAACAGTTTTGTTTACATTTTATGTTTTGCATGATTTTATGAGAAGCAAGGAAGATAGACGTATACTTAATTGACCTCCCACCAAGGAGAAGACAAGGACCTATTGTCATACCTAGGAAGCCAGGTGGTTTGACACAATTGGTCAAAAAATGCTTCGTAATCCTAACTTTTAATTTTAATACCTTTGATTTTCTGATTGGGCGTGAAATAATATCTACTTCCGGTGAAAGTTTATAAGCTTCGGGGCAAATGGGGGGGTGGGGGACGTTTAGATTTATTATCCTACCCCGCAGACTTCTTCATTAAAAATATATACTCGGGTTACCTTTTTATGATTCGTGGTATTCGTATTGCTTATTTTCTACAATAAGAGAAGAAACCATACAAATTCGTTTTATATGTTGACGTATGACTATATAGTTCAAAGTAATCGGTGAACGATATCGAGACCTTACATAAAAGAACTCTTATTAGTCGTCTCGTCGTCCATTAAATAATCGATAGTTTGATGTAATGGGGAAGTTAACTTTCACCGGAAGTTACCGTGTCCCATGATGTAGAATAATGTGAGCGTAATGGAAATTGCAGGCGGAGACTTTGAAGAAGTGAGCATGGCGAGCATGGCTAATCAGACCTGCATAACTTCAAACGGAGGGACAAGGAATGGCACCGTTCTTGTAGATCTGTCTGGGGAAAAGCCAAAAAATATCAGAAGAGAAAGAAAGACCATACCAAGTGTACATAATAATCATAATCGTCAGTTGAATGGACACAATGGACACAATGGAAAATTACATGTTGATCGCAGGGTTTCATCTCCCAGTGGGCCGTCCTAAAATCCCAGTCAGTCAAGCAAAGAGTCAGCAGTATCGAATCATTTCATGGTTTATATTAGAAATGAAATGGTTTACTATATGATGTAAAATTCTCCATAAGGGTATTCTAGCAATTTATTGCACATCATACATGTCCAACTAAATGTTTAGAATTTTAGATACATACATATTATGTATCCCATCCTGGAAGAAAGCAGTGGTTTTATTGCATGCATATATATGATGGTATGTGTTGGTAACTTGTTCTTACTTCAACATCTTATGATTTTTTGTAACTATAGATGATTTCTTTTAGAGATTATGACTGAGATTTTGTCGTACTTATTTAGCTCTTGTATCCAACAGATTTAGATTTAAAATATGAATTGTTCGTGAAAAACTCGTTAGGTTACATACATTTTATCTGATCGATACCCACAAATGTTTAAAAGGATATACCTACATGTCGTTTTATCGTACCCGTTACCTTCTTAACGATATTTTTTATAAAATAAGAGGAAAATATTTAAACATGTAATGTATTTAGATAATGGAGAAAACTGGTGCTTAGAATATAATTGTATGCAGGAAGTAAAGTTTTGTGTGATAACTTTAATGACTAGCATCTAATGAATGAACTCTAAGTTTAGTCAGAATAGAATTAAAGCTGTTTTAAAATTGTTTGATACCTCTATAATTTGTATTCTTAATTGTTATGAAACCCAAAGGATTATTTGATTATGATACAGTACTTTTTGATTTTGTGATTTTCCAACAGATGAGAACCATGAATTGAACATTTTTGAATAGACTAAAGTCGTCGAAAGCGTATTTTTTGTGTATCGGATCCTCGAATAAAACGATATTTGATGTTTAAAAAGTTTAAGAAATAAGTATATTATACATTCACTTATTTTTAGCATTTATGAGAGACTAGAATACTTTGTAGACACAAAGGCTAGTCAGACTTCACCGCATGTTAACACAGAAACTTTCACTAAGGATTAACATAAAAAAATTAAGTTAACTTTTTTATTGTAATTGATTTGACAAAAGGAAGATAAAGAAATTCTTCTAACATTTGAAAGCAACATTTCCGTAGCTTATTAATAAATTAAACAGACAATTACAACTTAGACGATCGATTTATTACGCACGACCAGATATTTTTGAAGATGATACTTTTTAACAATCTTGCTCAATTATTAATTTTTGATCTCATTTCTAAAAGAAATTAAGCATAATATCATTTTCCTATACAATGCTTCAAGTACATAAATAGTTCACCTACATATTCTTAAAAATTAAGAATTTCTTTTCGATTAAACTTTTTTTGCATAAAGTTTTAATAAATCAAAATGAGTTTGAAGACGTAAATTAATGAAAAGTTTTCCCTCACTCTCAAATTATTTCCAGATATCTGACACAAACTTTCGTTAGTTTATGAATTTTTATGCCAAAGTGTAAACTATTTGCCGAGATGCTTGTTAGGTTTAGTTTTTCGTTGGTTGCCAGTGTATAATATAGCACATGAACTTTGAACAAGTCAATTCCAGAAGACTAAAAGCGAAAGAATTTTTGTCTTCACAAAAGTCTAGAGTCTGTTTTCAATATTTTTTAGTAATGAGTTTTGTTTAGTTGAACCAAGAAAATTTCCTAACCAACGTGATTTTCTGAGAGTTTCTAAGAAATGAATCCATTAAAGCATCTCAACATATCCAGGATGCATTTAAAATTGGTACTTTATGCTTCCTTGAATATTCCCATTAAATACGATTCTTTCACCAAAACAAAGTACATGCAACTTTTCTTGTGGAGATATTGGAATATCAAAAAAATCCTCATCTCTTGGGAGATTATTGCTCATCTTCCAATTTTTTGAAATACAAATAAGGAGAAGATTGGAAAGTCGTGAGATATGTATGGAGGTGAAATATTACATAATAATGTATGCATTCAGAAAACGATTTCTTTCTCAGAACTAAATGCTGTAGTCAAGTCATAATATGGCATTTATTCTGTGCCAATATAATCGCACATCTCACATCATTTCACTTGACTTCATCTTTTCAGTTCCATTAAACGGGGATTACGATAAGTTAGAGACACTTTTAGTTGTCCCCTCAGTGCCAAAGTTATTAGGCCTCCCTTCAGCAAAACTTCGATCATGAAGGTGAGCGGAATTGCTTTCACATCCCATTTATTTGCTGGCCCTGGGTGTGATATTACATATATGCAATGTATATACCAGAGAGAAATATGTAGCTAAAATTCCTGTAATAGAATGTATCCTTCAATATGTGCAAGAGTTCATTCCGTCACTGGCTACCCTTGAAGGATCGAAGAATGCCCATCTTGCAAATCTTCATGGCTGATGCTCTGGAATGAAAATGCAATACGTACACGACTTCGACAACCCTTTTCTTGAATCTCAACGCATTTTTCACTTTCAAACTTTCAACTTCGTTTTTCTTCAAGTGGTACTCCAAGCTCTTGTTTCACTAGAATCGTTTCCGGATTCTTCAGTAATCTAAATGAATTTATAGATTTAAACACTAAATTATTTTCAGTATTACGTGTACGATGAAATCATTATCCAATGGTTTCAAAATTAGCATCCAAATCACGAACACTAAAATTATTTTGTATATTCGATGTGATTGTACTTGCTTACTGGAATTGATATATTCTTATTGGAATTGATGAAAGTCGACATTGACTTTTGTACATAGTTTTTCACATTATTGCAGAGCACAAGATATGAAAGAAAAATGCATTCAATGCATATGGGATCCAAAAAGTCTTGTAACATCGAAAGAAATAGATTAGGTCTCAAATCTCAGGGTTATCTAAAACAATGCATACGATCGATGATGACTGAACAGGAAATTGATCGTGTCACAGCAGAACCCACGCCTTAACTTTGTTATAAAAAAGACAAAGGAATTCCCAAACTCATCCCTCGTTGTCCTCTCTCTGACTCAACACACTTATTTTATTTATAGCACCGTAATGGAATGCAAGAGATTTTTTCTCGAGAATTCCTTTTTCTTTAGGACACGTGAGAGACGTGGCATGAAATTACTGAATGGCTTGTCCATTAAAGTGAGACCATCATCTTCCCTGTTGATGCAGCCCAGCAGAGAAAGTTACTTAAAATGTCTCCAACATATAACATGACCAGTTTTATAACAAACTTCTAAGTCACTGATACTAGAAGCTGCTAGTAAAAATCATGCATGCATTCCATTTTCGCTGCAAAGTAATAAATAGTGCCTTTAATAGCTTCACATATTACATATATACTAGTGTTCAATTTGTTTTCCTGACGTCAATCACCCCTGATTTGGTTTCCGCTTTGATTACTTTAGTCAAGTCATGGAAAAGTAGTCTTGTGTTTCTGCGTTTTTTTCTTGGATTTATGAACAAGTGGCTCCCAGTGAAACAACATACACGAGCTAAGATCTTATAGAAGTTTACAACACCAGTAATGGGACAGTGTAGTAATTTGGACTTTGGTTTAGAAGTCTTGGTAAAGATCCAAAATAGCAGCAGGACAATAATGCCTAGCTGATCCCTTCCGTTTCCTGATCCACTTGTTAAGCTCTTGTCTTAAAGGGAAGTAAAGACCGACTGGTATACATTTATTTGGAGAATATGTAGCATAGTAGCTACATACACAAAGAATATTCATTTCACTAAAAGAGCTGCGGCAAGTGAGGTTGGACAACAAGACTTAAATAGCTTTATTGTCTAATGATCTTCATGAGTCAAGAGAAATGTCCTTTGCACTCTCTGTTCAATATCCCTACTACTCTTATGCCGCACTATGACAATGCGTGGGGGTTGACCAAAGGATTTGATAGTGACAAATTAATTATCCATCAGAGAGACAGATTCACCAAACTGCGAAATGTTTAAAAGACAGTGCTGAGATTATGCTCGACTTGAGCTTTACTCAGAACATTCAGTATGAATTACTCAGAGATTTTCATCTTTATATATATAATCGACAGAATACTTTACATACATCTCGGTCTAATTTTTATATTCCTCGGAGATTTTTACGCCATCCGTCTTAGGTACAAAACAAAAAATAAGTCGAAAAATAAAAATTACACTTTGGGCCTGTGTACGTAAATGTTGTTGCAATGAGTTATTTTCTAATTAACATTTTTCTCAGAATAAACCTGATGATGAAATCAGTCTTTGGAACATGTTGTAAAAGCAAGAAAACTTTAAAAATAGCTTGGTATTTACATTTGTCAGATTTTGAATATACATAGACGTCACATATATTATTATGTGTGTTATTTTTTTCCTTAAGCCAAAGGAACCGTGTTATTGAGCAATTTATTTGAAACTAAATTAAAAGTGTAGGTGACAAGTTATTAAATCCCTCGACATATTATTACCGGCTCTCATTAGTCTTTTCAAGATTTCATAATCCAGCTCACAGAACACTTAACTAAATTGAACAGTTCAAATTGAAATTTGCCCTTTTGATAAGTTTTGATACAAATGATACTGATACAGCCCTTAAACCAGAAATTTGTACACAACCTTACTAGGAATTTTATTAAAGATTGATCTTCAATAGATTGAGATTTGGTTTCTGAGAAAGTCTATGTGTATAATTACTTTTCAGACGTTGTGTTGTGCAATATACCATGAAATTTCTTCAAGCTTTATGGCTCTACATAAGGTGACGACCTCATTTTGCCTGAAGTCTTTCATGAAATCTAATTAGGAAATATTTTGTTAGTATCAATGAGCTTCAAAACGCTTTTGTTTCAATTCTGAATAGTAATATATGTATGTACATACATGTTCGGCGACTTGGATAACTCCGTTAAGATGTCGAAATATATTCAGAACCTTAAACAACCACTTGAAAGTGAAATGGGAAATAGAAAATTTCAATTCGAGGTAAGAACTGAAAGAGCCAACAAGCCTTCTTGACTCATTATGAGCTATAAGAAAAGCCTGTTGCCGGATAAGAAATACGGAGCTGAAATAATCGGAAGGCCGAATTTTACATGAGCTTTCGAGATAAGATTGCTTCAGATTTCTAGGGCTATCCACATGAAATAGAACAAAAGGTTCTTTGCTTTTTGTTATTGCCCTTTAATTCTTTTATTTCAAAGGTATTTTCTCTGTGTGGGACGACAACAACAATAAGAATTATATCGAAACTTGAGTTTACTTGCTTTCCTGATCAAATAACAAGGTAATAAAACACTTAGGAATAATAATGCTTTCACTCACTTACAAAACATGTCGAAAATATTTGATAGAATACAGACAGATTTCTTTATTCTGTCTTTATCTTATTCTGATTCCCGTAGGTGGATGAATTATTTAATTAACATGGTACAGTCACATCTTTGCTTGGTTACAGATCCGGATTTGTGGTAGATTATTTGGAAATTATAAACGATATCATAACAGTAAGACCGGCAAAACTTGGACAAATGTAATAAAATGGAGCCCCGCTTTTGAATGATGTTACATGCAAGTTATCCGAGATGATGAAATAAGGGTCGTTGACGAAGAGTGGAAAGAATGCTTTCATAGAAAGATTACCAAAAATGAAATGGATAATTTTATACGTGAGCCGAATACATGGACCATGATTTTCTTTTCTGATCCACTCTTCGGTTTTCATTGAAATTCAAAGACCTTCTGATGCAGAATGGAGCAGTTTCAGCCTATGAAAGGATGGCCTGATGAGGTACCTCACGACTCACGATTATTATCATTCTGTCTCTTCCATACTGTACACACTCTTCAAAACTTTATTAATAAAATAAAAAGCCTACTTTAGAATTTTTTCGTTGAGGCAGTGCAAGTTCCAAAGTAAAAAAAGAAGTGAATACTTCTTCATTGTTGTACGCTTAACTTTTCAAAATAATATAAAGCCCATCAGGGTTCTCATTCTTTCGCCCAGCGTGCAGAGAATGCACAGACCTCGTTTAGATTGCCAGACGAGAATAACCTACCGATTTCAACGTAATTTTAATCAGGCTATTCAATCTACCTTAGCAGTCAGGAGGAAGGTTGTACCTTAAAACTTGTCTTGACTTTGAGCAATGTCTTTGAAGCTTCTATTGTCTCTGGTCTCTGAATTATATATGTCACACATCTACTTCCAACTTTAATCATTTCCCTTGTTTGTTTAAAGGACAGCTGCTGCACATATTGCCCTTATGAATAGCAGCGTCAAGCGTGGGACGTGGAGATAATAGAATGTACACGTACCTGCTCTTCTGCAAGATGCAATACTATAATAATTTGGGCAAAAGTCTTAAAAGTACTTAGATAAAAGTCAGTAATCCCTTGGAATGAAAACTTTACCTCAATTTTGTCTTTTAAATTAAGAAATTTCACAGACCAGAGAGAAACAAAAGGATGTAATTCGGCATGAAGCATCAGCAGAGCTTATCTGGATATGTATTATATAACCCAATGGTAAAATAACTGGTTTTTTTCTGAGAATGCTAAGCTGAACGGAGAAAGCTTTGTACTTTTTCCAGTAGTGGTTGGGAATAGATATGGGATGACTTTGAAGTTCTTTTGTCGTATACATACATATACACATACTTGCTTCTTATTCGTATATCCGCTCTGTGTCAGCTTCACACTTCTGATTGGAGTGATCTTTAAGCATCTAATTTCTTTGAGCAAAGAAATAAGAAGGGAATGAGATTCGCAACGAAAAGTTCGCGAATACATGCTTTCACCGTTGTGGTTATTTCGTGGATCTGAAATAAGCTGGACAAAGTAGCTTTCATCCCTCAATGCGGACTTGTTCAAAGAGTCCGTAATAGAAAGTCCTTTTGAGAAAAAGGATTTCCTAGAAGAAAAGATCGAACTTGCCAAGGTACTTTTGTGTATCAATATATGTGTACGTAAAAACTCCTTTCCAATTTTATCCCACAAAAGAACTTGATTGAAAAGTGTGGACAGAGTACTACTTGATAAATTGATACTATAGATTGTTTTTATTATTTCCAGGGGATGTAGTTGACCTCGTCTCAACAGCTGAGTTTTGTTGTTTTATAGCTTTTTGAGAGCATTGCATGTCAATAAGAGCGATATTTGATTGATGATCACGAAGAGAACACAGAAGATTATCTGAAGAGCAGTTTGTACACAAAAGGACATGTTTACTGACATTTGCTCTTGTGAACCTTGATGATAAGCTGGGAAATTAATTCTCGAGATAGAAAGTACAGGATTTAGGTACGAATCAGGCTTTACATTCCATGTGAATTATGTACAACTTGATTATGACTGGCATTTGGTACATGTCGGGGGGACACTATAAAATCGTATGAAAATCCTTTTAAGCTTGCATTAGTTGGTCTATAAAATATTCCAATTATGACGCGTACGATTTTACACTCTGTTCTTATGAAGTAACCTCGGATTAGCATACTTTCAAATTTCATGTCAAATTAGGAAAGCTCAGGGATTTGAACCCACTTTTGTTGTTCCTAGTAGACTTCTCGACTGGAGTCTGGCTGAAACTGGTTCAATTTCTCAACTTCAAGATCAAGATTTATGCTAGGATGCAAATCAAAGTAGAAACGTAAATCAACGCTTGGAAGAGTATTCAGAGACGATCACAAAAACTTCTTTGAAGGAGTACAATTATACGGTTGCTGTGTGTGGGAAAACGGTAACACTTCTCTGATTAAACAATATCTTTATATCATCAGATGGGCTTCAAAAGACTTTCTAAGCTTTTCTCAAAAGTTCACCAAGCTTTGTGTGATTTAAGCTCAGGTGGGATGAAACTTTTGTGCGGGTTTCGAGAATTTACTGCCGTGTTGGAAACAGTTTTGCAGGGTCTTGCAATAACTGAATTCTATTCGAAATGGCATACAAGGACACGACTCTCATTTATCTTACTCGCAAAACACAATCGGTTAACCCTAGAACGTAGGTAAAGGTCGAGCCTCGTTCAAAATATCGGATCGTTATTATGCATTCTATATAAGACTGACATTTTTCTTGCAAAAATAAATTGTTTCATTTTGCATTCCGTATGCATTGTATGTATTTTTCGCATTCAATACTCTCGAGGATAGCCGACAAATGAATCTGCTGCTCTTCTGTACGCGTTCAGACTTTTTAAAAAAAATTCAGCTACAATTATTTAAATTCATATTTCAATATCAGATTTCCATATTTAATTTCATATATTCAACTTTAAATTTGTAGGTATTTTTTATCAATCATTTTGGCACAATCGACAATCCTTCGTTTCTAGACTGCTTAAAATAGAATTGATTTGATGAGGCACCGGCGATCGGAATATTTGACTATCAACTGGAGAAATATTAATATTCAATTCCGAGTTATCTAACAACATACCTAAATCTCCACAAAAAATAAATTTCATATCAGCAACGCGTGTCATGCAATACTTGCCATAAAATTTTCTGCTTCCGATGCACTTCAAATTGGATACCATTATACTTAATGGGTTCAGAGGGATGTAGGAAATGCAATATCCGGTACATTTAGGTAGTCTTTTCTGTCATAAATATGCTGCATGGGGGATGTACAGAATGTAATAGGGCACTACGTATAAGATATTCTGTTGGCTTGACCCCCTGGGACTAATAACTTATCAAGATTTCATGGATTTCCAGCTCTAAATACTGGCAAATGTCTTAAAAGATGTCTTATAATGCTTGCATCGAGATAATTCTGGAGTAAAGGATGAAAAACTACAAACTGAACAGTCTGAGTATGGTACTCGTAGAATTCATTTCTAGAATATTTTCCCAAAAAGTGCAAAATGCTTTCATCTGACTTTCTCTGATCAGCGCTTTCTAACCTGATGAAATTCAACCCACTGGTACCCGGGTTTTGCACACAGGGCATTAAAAACGGTATAATTTCTTGTTACAAGTTGTAATAAATTTATGACTTTATGATGTGGCTTTCTTATGCATATTCATTAACTTTACATGCATCTTGAAGACATCCAGCAAGCAGATAATTATTCATGACTTGTTGGATGCATTGCACTTGACAAAGTAATCAAGCTGAAAAAGTTATGACTCCTAGGTTGTCTCTACGGAAACGTTGTTATATTCTCTTATATATTGATCAAACTTTTAATGGGTAATGAAAACTTGATCTATGAAAAATCGGATTCAACGAAAGTGAGTGCAATTTCATATTTTCTTGATTGTATAAGAATTGAAGCTTCTAGAAGCTCAACTTTATTGGTGAAACGAAAAAAGAATAATAATAAAAATATTTATACTTTTATTGCTGAATTCCAAATTCCATGATGGATGGAGATTCTGAGAAAGTGAGTACTGTGAGCCGTAAGAATGAATTCGAAACTAAGAGTGCCTACCAAATTCCACGGTATGCACATACATCTAATAATACAAATTCATGATGTCTATCTGCCAAATTGGGTTTGGAATTTTATGATGTTTGATGATTCAGGATGACAAAGGAGTTTCTCAAACAACACTGTAGACAAATGAAGATGTACACAACCCCATACCTTAACGACGTTCTTTACCTGCATTTTAAAGGTAATTTCGACATCAAAATAAATCACTTTAGCAAAAAACAATCAATTTCATATATTTATGTTGTTTTGATGTTGCCAGGATTTTCTAAGATTGAAAATCTGGAAGAATATACTGGACTTCGATCTTTGTGGCTGGAATCAAATGGAATTCGACAGATTGAGAATCTAGACAAGCAAACAGAATTACGATGTCTCTACTTGCATCAGAACCTTTTGAGAAAGATAGAAAATCTTGAATCACTGCAGCTTCTCGACACTCTGAACTTGAGTTGTAATGGGATATCAAAAATTGAGAATTTATGTATGCTTTACGAGTTTACAGTTTTATATTTCATCTAGTTTTAAATGCAGTGATCATTTTGATGGTATTTATTTTATTTTAGCCTGCCTTCCCAAGTTGAACACATTGCAGATGACAAATAATTGCTTAACGTCAGTAGAAGACATTGCTCATCTAACTGAATGTGATTACCTTTCGGTTTTAGATTTGTCCAACAATCGCTTGGAAAACCCGGAAGTGATCGAGGTAGATTAAGATCCCATCTCAATATTACTCTATAATGTGTTTTTTAATGTATTAGTACAATAACATATCTGTAGGTATTTAAAGCTATGAAAAATCTTCATGTTTTAAATCTCATCGGAAATCCCTGTATAAGAAAAATTGAAAATTACAGGAGAAACATGGTGGTTGGATGCGTAAGACTTTTACTTGTCAATAAAGCTTATTTTCAACTATATTTAATTGGATATTTATGTTCATTTGGATTTTCTTCAGAAATTTCTCACATATTTGGACGACCGACCAGTGTTTGACAAGGAAAGAGCATGCTGCAAGGCTTGGTAATAATTATTTGACAAATCTAGTGCAAAGGAAAGCTAAAAGAAATTCATTTCCGTCTACAGTATTTTCTGAACAAATATAGGGTTGTAGGTGGAAGAGATGGAGAAAAGGCAGAACGTGATAGATGGAATCAGAAAGAACAACAAAAAATAAATGACAGTGTTAATGGTATGCTGTGCTAACCGTAACTACAAACAGAATCGAGGTAAACATAACCCATTATTAATATTTCAGCCCTTATTGCTCTACGCGATCGTAAGAAAGCCGAGAAAGCTGAAAAGGAAAGGCAATTGGCAGCTGGGGAACTTGAGCCTGAATCAAACGAAATATCCGAATCTGATAAACCAAATTCTGAGGAGAAAATGTCGGATGTGTTGGAGATAGTCAAAACCCTTCTTGATGAAATAATAGATAACATCGTCCCTGAAATGTTCGTTAAGCAAAATGAATACATCGAAGAATATGTTGATGATGATAAAGATTCAGAAAGCGATAAATCATCTGTCACAGAAGTCAGTGAATCGGAAAGCATTCTTAATGACGACAAGTTGGATGAGAATCTCGGATTGGAAGTATGTAACATTGTTCAAGTTGAACCTGTGGGGTCGGAGCAAGTCCAAATTCCTGAAATGATTTGTATCCCAAATTCAGACTGTTTGTTGGATGAAAAAGAAGATTACATTCCTATGGCGATTGAACTTGTGGCAAATTCTAAAGACTATGAAGAGTGTGATGAAAAATCAAATGAAGAACTCGATGTTCCATCAAGTTTTGTGGATCGATTAATTTCAACAGTTGAAGCAACAATAGATCAGATTGAGCAAGAGAACCAAGAGAAAGCTATGGAAAAGGCTCAAAATGCAGTTGATAAAATGGAGGTTCAAAGATGTAATAAAGGGACCTCATCATTGGAAAAAACATTTGAAGATAAAGATGACTCAAAGATATTAGATTCAGACGAACTTCCCGAGCTAAGCCCAGAGATACAAGCTGATTTGAAAGACATTTTGAGAAGAGGTGCAGATTTACTGGGAATTGACCAAGGTTTTTGGACTGAGAAAGGAGAGCATGTTGACCGTTCTCTAGAACTTTCCTACGTAATAAATAACATCAATAATCAAACTGAAGATATTCCATCAGATCTGGATAGCGAAGAAAATGATGAAGACAATCTGGAATTACTGCTCAAAGATGCACAAGAGGAAGAACATGAGCAGAGCAACTGCCTTAAAGAGTTTGAAAAATTAATTACGGATTACAATGAATTCGTTCATCAATTGCTTGAAGAAGATGAACTTGCTATTTCAACTGATGAGGGTGCAGCCGGAGGGGGCGACTTCAATAGTGACCAGGTCACTATTGAAATGTTAGAACAAGAAAGACAAAAGACTTTAGTCTTGGAACGAAAGTTCAGACAACTGTGCGATTTTGAAAACGATTACTTAAACGAGATTAGTAGTGAGGAGATGCGGAGTGAAATCAAAGAGAAGATTGCTAAAGTTCGAGAAATGCAACAGCAAGAAGAGTCACAAATGGTTAGTTTGACTGAAGACATTCAACGGCACCTGGATTTGGAAACCACATTGGACAATCTCAATACATTTGAAAAGGATATGAATAACATTCATGACGATATGACAGCAATAAATGTCATTTTGAATAAAGAGATCCATGAAGCTTTTCCTGATCTATCACAGACTGTTGTTCAAGATACTGAGAATTATGATCTCACTTCATATAAAAAACGTGAGTATTCAGGAAATATTTTGACTAATAATTCATTGTATATTTTAATATTATCAAGACATTTTGTAGAAAATGAGCCAGTGGAGCAGAGTGAATCAATTGATGCAGACCCGGAACTTAAATGGACAGATCCTTTGGGTTTTCAACTTCCAAGACCAAGCTCTGCAGATATAAAGCAACTAATGGAGGGGGAGCATTGCTTTCCAGAATCAGCGATAAGCGAGCCTGCAAGTGACGACTCTGACGATACACTTGAAGCAGACAATGAACAACAGGATAATCAAGAAGACGGGGTAATTGCAATTCTCTATCGTTTAAAAAATTAACATTATGACTCACATTATAGTTGTTGTTGTTAAAAAAACAATATTTTTTTTATGTAGGAAGCTAATGCATCGCAATACTTCATCTAATTACAACAATTCAACTCAGAGCTATAGAAAAACAAAACTATAAAAAGTATAAAAAGTTACAATAATGAGCCGAATGTTATGAATATTTTACACATGTGAATGGAGTAAATCTTTTTACAAACTGTTATTGCTTTGTGTATCATCTAAATCAATTTAGCACTTGCAAGTACACTGTCCTTCAATTAACTAGCAAATTTAGCTCATAAATCATAATTCAGAAACAGATTGTTTTGTATTTATATCAGTATTCCAAACTCGTTGTCCAAGTCGATTTTGGAGCTCTGGATTTGGCTCATCAAACGGTATTAGATATCCTGGTTGGAATCGACAATTTAACGGGGTTCCTGGAATCATAAACTTGTTTTATTGCTTATACACTCTTTAATTATACACAAATTTAAGATCCCTCAAGGCTGGGAAAATCCAGTCATTGTTTAAAGTCAGACTTTGGGGTACCTGTCAAAATAAAATATTCATAATCATTGAATTACACTTGTTTTTTCCCTCAAAAACAGAGATTAAGTATAACCCATTATACATGATTCAATAGAAAATTTGACGATATAGCAGATTGTAAGGTTATAAGTACAGCAACCGGTTGCGGTCGTCATTAGCCATGGGTCATAATAATAAGCTGCTGGTTCATCTCATCTGTATGGGGATTTCCCTTGTATCTATCTGGTGAGCAAGTTTTTTCATAGGTTCTAGTGAATTTTACATTCATATCATGTAACAACTTTGTGAAAATCACTTTAGTGTTATCTGTACTATGGATAAGTACAGCATATACGTTAAAAGGGGAATTTCATTTCGTCGCAAGTCGTAATCGTCAACACGAATTGGTCATTAGATGAAGCATTTTTTACTAAAGATGCTGAGAACCACAAACAGTATATAATATGATGATTATTTTTTTAATAGTTTATCCTTGATCTTGGCCAAGGTGGATTGGCTTTTTGGATTATGATTATGATCAGGGTTCATTGTCAAAATCTTCACTTTAATATCACAGTGGTCTCCACGTCCATTTTTCAGATAGTATTTCATTGTTAGGGAGTGAGGTTCTCGGAGTTAAACTAATTAATATTCCGGACCTTTCTAAAACTTTTTTACAATGTCACTTTCCGGAACTGTGGAGAATACTGCTTTTGGGTTTAGGTCAACAGACGAGTCTCAGTTTTCCATATTTTACAACGCTTACAATTTACACACTTATGATTCCTTGAACTCAACCGGGACGGATATCCCGGATATATTGGACGGGCTTGGACCAGGAGCCGCAGACCTGTTAAAGTTTATATTCTTAGGCATTGGAATATCTGCGGCAACGATTTTAGGAATCATTGGAAATACATTAAGTATTGTAGTGTTGTCAAGTTCTCGAATGAGAAGTTCAATTAGTTGTTTTTTAATTGGACTTGCTGTGTTTGATACTATTCTTCTCATAAATGGACTATTTGCCTTTGGAATTCCTACAATTTTATCTTATTTCAAAGCTGAACATATTCTTGGAGACGTATCTCCTTTCTTGCGGTTCGGGCATCTAGTTCCCATCATATTTGGATTAAGCGTTACATGTAAGTCTCTATCGAAGAATCGAACTTTCTGATGAAATTAATGAAAATAGAATCAGCCGGTTTATCTTTATGTTTTGATTTTTTATAGCAATAACGGCGTCCGTATATTTCACATTGGCAGTGACACTAGAACGTTACTTTGTAGTTTGTAGGCCATTTTTCGCTAGGCAAATTTGCACTTTCGAAAAGGCCTGTAAATTCTCACTTGGGATTGTCACTGTCGCTACTGTATATAATATCCCAAGGTGGTTTGAATACACATGCTTGACTGCATACAGCAATGATGATAACGATGACCCAGTTGTCATCGGCTGTCGACCAGTACCTACGGATTTAAGAAAATACCATCCCTACGATGTCTACTATGTCAACCTCTTGTATTTAATTGTGCATTACCTCTTCCCGATGTGTTGTCTTATAGTATTAAATGTACTAATTTATTTAAAGGTATAATCAAATTATACTTTTAACGATTTTCATTCAATTAATTTGGGAACATTTTAATCAAATGTGATATTTTAATTCTAGATACGAAAGGCTAACAAAAACAGAAAAATGTTGTCCGTGTCAGAATCAAAAGAGAACTCGTTGGCATACATGCTATTTATTGTAGTGGCTGTGTTTTTGGTTTGCAATTCAGTGCCACCGATTCATACGGTATGGAAATTTATCACAGGAAACAAACCGATTCCCGAAGTCGAAACCGTAAGAACGTTCTTATTGGTCTTCAACTCGTCAGTAAATTTTGTAATCTATTGTGCGTACGGAGAAAAATTTCGAGAAGTTTTTCTGAACATAATTTGCCCTGGAACCAAAATTATGGCAAGGTTACGCCAAGGGTCGGAACTAAGCGATTGTAAGAATGCATAAAATTATGTTTACTATATTTAATATGGCTAACCATAAGTTTTTAATATAATCATTTATTTTCATACATAGGTTCGTTTAAATGTGAGCCAGTCGTCATACACAATTCATTTAAAGCCAAACGTAACGCATCGATCATTACGATCTGCGATTAAGTCTCGTGCAAAAAATGTTGCTATGGAATGGATTTTGAAGCTAGATTGTTTTGCTTCAAGTTGCAACATCTTGAAAATGCAAATACATTCGCTAAACTAATAAAAATTATTAGCTTCCATACTAGTCTGGATTTTGTTCTTCTGCTCCGTTCGAGATAGCGTTGACACTGCTACCGGCCAAAGTAAGTAGGTTTTTAACGGTATTCAAATTGGCTACATGTTACATGGTATTTTAATTCTATGATACTATTTTTGTAGTTGATTGAGTAATCAATTCGTGAACTATAAGATGTCACTCCCCAGTTATGCTGACCTAAGAAAGAGCTGCAACGATGTGTTTTCAAAAGGTTACCACGTTGGGAACATCAAACTAGGGACAAAGCAAAAGGCATGCAATGGAATGGAGATTAATACGAATGGAACTCATTCCATAGAAGAAAAAACGGTGCTGGCAGACGTTCAACTCAAAAAACAACTTGGGTCCTACGGTCTTACAACTGCCGTCAAATGGAACACTGAGAACATGTTAACAAAAGAAATCGTGTGTCAGGACTACCTAGCTTCAGGGTTGAAACTTGGAGTAGAAGGTCGAATGAATATCGAAACCGGAGCAAAAGGAGGGATGCTCATGGGACAATACAAAACTAACAACGCAACGTTAGATATGGCTGTGGAGGGAGGAGATGAGACTAATCTTCTTGTAAACGCTTCCGTCGTAGGTGGCTATCGAAGTAAGCCCCAGGAAATAAATATTATAAATCAATAAAGAATTATGAAATTTATACTGAAATGTACGATTTTTACTAATTAGGTTATGTTGGTGGCTATGAACTAAGTTACGATACCAATGATGGGTCATTAAAGTCGAACAACATTTCTGCAGGATGCATCGGAAGTGGGTTCACTGCTTTGTTGACCTATGAAAACATGGAAACTCTGTCTGGTAGCTACTATCAACAAGCAGGGAGCAATCTCGAAACTGGGATTAAGGCCAGTGTTAAGGGAGAGGAAGGTCCTTCATTAGCCATCGGAGCGAAATATACGGTTGCAAATGGGTTGGCAGTTAGAGGAAAAGTAGACAACAAAAACCAAGTTGGACTCGGCTGTGAGGTCAAAGTCATGGATGGAGCAGCCCTCTTCCTCTCGACCAAAATAGATATGAACAATTTCGAAGCAGGGGGACACAAGGTTGGCCTTGCTCTCGAATTTGCATAGTAAAATTCTCTTTCGGAATGTCAAAATCCAGACTTTAAATCCCTTGTAAACATAAATACACATGTACAAGCCTAGTCACAACAATCAATATATTTTTGTACCTCATATCTAAATTCACTGTCATTCCAAATTGCAAATAAATCATATTCAAATGTATTTTGGAAACCATTAATAATTAATGATATTCATAAAAAAATCGTGCATTATTTAATTTTTCATGCAAGTTCATGCAAAGCTTATAGTTAAGACAACAATGGTTAGGTATAGTTTGGCTGCATGTATTGACATCAAGAGGAATCGACGCAAGCGAATTTTTTGTGGAGATTCAGATCGACCAAACATACAGACCGCACCCAGAGACGAACTGAGAAAATCTATAAAGAATGCTAGAAAACCTGAATCACTCACCAAGAGCTAGGATTTCCAGTAGAATATAAAGGGTTAAAATATATATATTATAGGAAGCTAGAATTCTATAGATATATTTTAGAAAGGGAGAAAGGGGAAATGGCAATGCTATGTTTTTATGCGGAGATTCAGGTTTAGAAGGGGGTTCTGCTAGTTGCCTGTATCTGTCCTGAGGCACAAGTTGATTATCCGAGAGGAGATCCGAAACCGAAACTGGAATTGAAGGAAATTGTTAAACCACAATTATCGAGTCTTCAGTCTCTTCAACCAGCGCGAAAGTTGTTTACATTCCTTTAACTTAAGGTAACAAAGATATAATATACACGTGTGATGAATGAATTAAAATATTTAACATGTACTTTAATGATTGGTCATATTTAATAGGTTGGATCGATATAATGTATAAAAACGCTTCATGTTATTTTGACAGGTTCCAAGCTATAACGCACAGACAGGAAGCGAAAGAGGAATTATTTCTAATGATGGAGACACAACAAAATCATGAACAATCGATAAACACCGATGATGTTGCTGGAATGGATGGGAGTGTCCAGTCAACGAGCAATAGTGCTGACGGAAGTCAAATGGGTCAAATGTATCATCTTGTAACGGAGGAAATGTCACCCTCAAATATGAATATGCCAACAGCTTCAATGTCATCTGTAAGTCGAGGAAGGTCAAAAGTTTGGAATGAATTTGCTGTGACTGGTGATGGAAAAAAGGTTATAGTCTGTAGTCCAGTTAAAAAATTAATTAAATTTATTGAAAGTTCAGAACAGTTAGTATAAAAATATCTAACATGTTTTAGGTCACTTGTCGTCAGTGCGGTGACAGTTTGTCATACTCACATTCCCACAGCACATCATCAATGCTTAAGCATTTGAAACGGAAGCATAACATGGATGTAAGTTTAAGATATCTTCTACATTTTTTTTTACAACATTATAATGTAACCAAACGTTATCATCCAATCATCATAAATCATCAGTAGTAATGACACTAAACAAAGCAATCTTCTACAGCTTTATCCTCATCCTGGCGATGAAGATGTTTTCAAACAATCTCCTCAGACAAAAACTCCAGAAAGACCAACGAAGAAAGCAGTGAAAATTAAAAAGATGGCATCTGGTAAATCTTATATTCATTTGATTTGGAAAAGTTACTTTAAAATTATCACTAATATTTTAAATTTTGACATTTTTAGACATATTTCAAGACGAATCTGTGCCAACGGAACCTTCGATCCAGCATGATCCACTTATGTTTAGTGACCCTTGTGTCAGAATGAGATGTATGACATTTTTACTGCAAATTAGTTTTTATATGTTTAATAATGCATCGTTTTACATTTATTTATTATTTTTTCAGGGGCTGATCATTCCGACACTTTCTTGAGAACTTTCTCCGTCATGTACAATGATGAGTCGTACACGGACTGTACACTGGTTGCGGAGAAACAATTTTTCAAAGCCCATAGGGTTATTTTGTCCTCGGCTTCTGATCTCTTTGACGAAATGTAAACAGAATCAATACAAATAATTTATTGATATAGATTATTTATATTATTACTATGTTAGGTTCAAAATGACTCCTGCAACTCAACATCCATTGATTTTTATGAAAGACGTTAAAGCAATGGAATTACGGATCCTTTTGGATTTCATTTACAAGGGAGAAGTAGCAATACCTCCCAATCTGATTCCCGACTTGGTGAAAGTTGGCGGAGACCTTAAAGTGAAAGGTATCAGTCACAAATAATTAAACGAATTGAGATGGAAAGATATAGAGTTCTGATTTTTTATTTTAACAGGGCTTTCGGACTTTGTTTGGAACGAACAGCTTGCGTCCAGCATATTTCAAGGCTATCAGTGCAGTAAGTTCATAATTTAATACTGAACTGATATTGAGTCGATTTATATTTTAAAATAATTACAGTGGACAACCGTCAACAACAACAACCACAACAACAACAACCTCATGTATCTGCTCCACAAATGACAAATGTTCAGACTTATGGAACTGATGCTCAGCAGAATACGAGCACACCCTTGACAGGAAAACTGATGAATCCCTTTAGAGTCAGCACATCCAAGCCGCAAATAAATCATGCAACAACAATGACGACAGCAACTTACACCTCAGATAAACCAACTCAGTCCATTATGTCACCTGGAGCCGGTCGAACCTTTACAAGAGTTTTATCTAACGTTCGATCTCTTAATGTTCTCCCAAATCAGAACATTGGCGTACTTGGCGATGCAATTTTGAACCAAGGTGGTTCGGGACTAAAGAGGATTCGAATCCTTACTGCGTCTACCCTTCCAACTACCAAGGCATCTCTTAATTCCATTCCAACTAGATTCGACGGATCTCAGTCAGATATGGGTAAGTATTTTTAAACAAAACGAAAAATGTTTCAATATATTAATTGTTGTTTTTTTTAATTAAATATGTTTTTTATTTCGTTGAATAGGGATGGAATGTGACTCGTCCCCTGAGACGGTTCTAATGGTCACAAATCAAGGAGAAACAGTCCTCTCAACATCTCAAGGAGGTGTTACAGTGATGACTCCTAACTCATTATCAATGCCAATGGGGATCACGGTTAAGGATGAGAGAGGATTAGACTCACATACAACACATCATCATCTGCAGCATGAACATATGAACTCCCATCCTATTACAATTTTGTCAGGCTCAGGACAAAATCCTCAAGACTTGGAAGAAGTTGTCTATTCTATAACTGAAGTACCAGGCGGAGGACACGAGGTAATATTTTTAATTTTCTTGGGATGTACAACTTTGAAAATAAAAAAAATGTTAAAACGACTTTGATTTATAGATTCTGATGTCTGGGACTGGAGAAGGTTTGGATCAAGATTCTATCGTGGTTTATGGTACACATCAGCAGATATCATCTTGTGAATCGCAAGATCGGAAGCCATTTCAGCTGAGTTTACACAAAACATAACCAGTCTGCTTTTGCATGTATTTCGAAGATAAATGATCTCCAATAAATTCAAACATATATTTCGATAATGAGGATGAACAGTTTCAGCAATAAAAATTGCCTCAGTATTAATCTAATCCGTTCTAGTCAATGTAGTAAATAAATATATGAGTAAAGTCTTAGTATATTCGTGTATCGTGTTATACATATAACTGAAAGCCAAGTGATGTAGTTGTTGATTGTAAACTTTATATTTTTGATCCCAATACTCATTCCTGTTCGTAGCACAAGAAAACAATAATTCATATCCTTGTGTGTTGTCTATTTATGATCAGTAAAAGAAAACAATTTTTGATTTATACGTATTGTGATGTGATAAGATATATCCTGAATGTGAATAAAAATAAATAAATAAAACAAATCTTATGACGATAAATATGAAAGATCCAACTTAATTTTTTTGACATGAAAGGCTCTACGAAAAATGTTTGCATATGAAGCAATAATCTCAGAATAAAACTATCAAAGGCAGCTTCTAATTTAAAAATTCATTCCAAGTGGAATTAATCTAAATTAAAAAAGGGCATTTTGAATAATCTAAATTCAACGCAGAAATCATAGACAAGATTTAATATAAATGAACTCGAAACGGTTGCATAATCTTTACCTTCTAGGGATACTCCTTTTAATTGAAAAATTGCTCTTGATTAAAGTCAATTTTTCATCCAGTATAAAATTAGGGCAGCATGGATTAACACCAACCTCCCGATAAATATATATACTCGTATATATTGAATCAAGGGAAAGTGTATAGTCTAGGAGTTGTCAATTTAAAACGTAGCAGCGAGTACAAAAACGCTTTAGAGTTTGAATAGGAGTTTGTTCAAATGTGGAATAATCAGTTTAGGAGTGTAAAAGAATAATAAAAGATGAAGAGAAGACAGACACCCGTCTATGTATATGTGTGTATGTCATGCGCTTGTTCTGTATAAGACAGGCTACAGACTAACAGTGAAGGGAAAGCCCGGAGCATGAAATGCTTTCACTTTAGATCTTTTTCTGTTCCTCAGACCCACGGACTCAATGTTTTCTATGTTTCAGTTAGCCACAGACAGTGAGCTTGAACACTCAGGAGTGCCGATTTCCGAATCACCGTAATCATTCCAACGCAATCTAAGTATTTGCGTTATCTCAACTCAGACTGCTACAACGAATAATCTTCACCTTCAGTGAAAGTCATAAAAGTTTTTCCTTTATCAAACATTCTTCTCCTCGTGATTTGATGAGGCTGTGACTCTTTTTGAGACAAGGGAAAAAGTGAGACTTTGTTCTAAAAACTAATTAGAAACATCATTAGAGGAATTAAAAATTTAGATCGATTCATTATATATGCACACTTAGAGAGCCTGGGGATTAGAGACTCGTATGCTGTTGAGAAGCATATTTTGTGCATATTCCTTTGAGAACGATCTGTTGTGTTATACATGATTTCCAAAGTAATGTAACATAAAAGGAAGTAAATATGGAAAGCGTGATCATGATGTGTCGTTTAAAATGGAAACTGTGGTTTCTGACTGTGACATTCGGTTGCTTGCTGCTTACCTCTAGTCTGAATGAGGTTGAAGCATTCCAACAAATCCACACTGGCTCAAATCCTAACACAATTCTTGGATCAAATAGTCAGGTCCACAACCACCACGAAGCTGAGGCTGTCAAATATTCTGGCATTAGCACGACCCAATCCAAGTCTAATGAGGAAAGAGGGACAAAGTCCAAAAGCAAACTAACAGGAGATGAGAATCCTATTGGATTTGCGGCAGGTACAGTAATCTGCAATTTTGATTCTATATAACAACATAACAGTCAGAGTCACGTCCAACACTAATTCTAAATACGGTTGGCAATTCTAAGTCCTTTCCGATTTGACTAAAACTTTGGAATGGCAACTGGCAACACGAATTTAATAACAAAACCACAGGCATGTATTATATACAGAGAAAGCAGAGAGTAGTCTGGCCTTGTTGAGTTTATATGGGGAAAGTAACTCTCTTGCATATTATTATATGTATCTCATATGTGAATTCTTGTTCAATGTGTATCATAGACACAATACACCTATTTTCTACTTTCTTTGTGAGACACCAAGTACTAAACGTATAGTCATTAAAGCTCCTCTCAATCCTGGCTGGCAGCATGTTGCATTTGAAATTTTGAAGCTTTGTTCAGACTTTCGGGGAGCATTATAGCTTGGAGGCGTATTTACGAGAGACTAGCTCATATAGAGAAAGGATTGTGTATTATGATTTTATGATATCAAGACATATATACGTGTAATTAATTACACCCAATCTATTCAGCCAGGTCTGTTCTACAGTGTATTTATCTTCTACTTGCTGTGGCCTTTTCACTTTGAGTAAAATTTAATTTTGGAGAATGGAGATAGTTTCCCCTTTTATAGCTTATCTGCTTTTAACGATACTCCATATTTTTACATGGATACACTCCAAATTACCCCCCACCACCTCCAATAGTATTTAATGCAATCTGAGTGCTTTACAAGGAGTGCAAAGGTTGGAGTACTTGAAAACTTGAAATTACAGTGTCTCTAGTCTCAATGTGCAGTATTTTAATCAATTTCTTCTTCTGAATTAAGCATCCTTCTCACTCAGTAGTCAGTAGTGGCTGTGTGTATTTTGAGATCGTGAGAAGGGAAGAAGTCCTTAAGTTTGCTGAACATGTATGAGAGGAGAGAGAGAGAGCAATCTTAGAAACTAATTACTGAGGACTTTCCCTTGGATGGGAAGCTCATTTTATCATCAAGTTTGCCAAGTTCTAGAAATCCTAGGTACATTTGACAGAGACCTAGAAAACAGATAGAAGATATCAAAATGAGTACATAATGTTGAATGCGTGCCTTTGAGCGTCAACCTGGTTTTCATGTTTTACAGAGTGCAGTAGAAAGAAGGCTAGGTTATCATTATCAAATGAGAATCATCCATCACCCTCGTCACCACCACCCGGCTCATTTACAAAGTAATTAATGAATGGAATAATCTCCCTCTTTCAGATATACGTATAGCCCTATTTTGAAATATTCTCCTTTCTATTAAGAATATAGTTTTTATTTGCGCTTTATCCCTGGATTTTATTCTCTTATTAGAAGTTTATGCTGGGATTAGTTTTAGTAAGTGCAAAGGTTCTCGATCAACCATGACCATGACAAATGATCCATATAGTTCAGACTATGACTGGCTATAACTATAACCAATGCTACAATTTCTCATTACATTTTCTCCCAAAGAATGATTTTTAGCAAGTCCTGACACAATCAATCTATCCATATAAAATCCAATGAGATGAACTTTATCCATTTAAGCAACAGGTCGGACATGGGGGCAAAATTTCATCAGAAGATTAAGTCAAGTGGATAATAAATGATGAAGCACTTATAAGCTTTCACAAAAAGAGTAGGAAGTTTAATAAATGTAATGTACACATGCAATCAATTTGTTCTAAGGAAATAGGAATGATGTTTACCCGTGTAATTTGTAACAGTACAACATCTTCATTTAGCATACATTTTTTATTAGTGCTGAAATGATTTTTGACATAGATACGTTTGCAATACAGAAGTTCATAAGTTCAACAATTTGATGCAAATTTAATTTATGAATGAAAAACTTGTACAAAACAAAACAGGTACTCAAAAGCAGTCAACGTCTTTTAACATTCCCATCCACGATTCCAGAAACTCTTTTAATATTGAAACGCTTAAATTGAATCCATCTGTCATCCATACAATTCAAGTAGCAGAAAAGACTAATGATCTCTAGCATACAGCTTCAATATTTGATATAAGTATTTATAGTTTCAATAATTTGTATTTTGCCTTCGCATAGTTCAATCCGCATACAAAACAGAACTCTTAAAAAATTTAAATTGCAATATTACAAGTAAGAACGAACGATGTAATGAATTCATTAGGCCTGCTCAGCTTTCACTTCAACGAACTAGACATTGGGTTCATAGTTTATGTATTATTCCAACAAACGCATAAATTTTGCATGAATATTTTCATCTCACAACATTTTGAGACTTGAAAGACTGAGCGTTGAGTGTTGGTGCATTATTAAATATGAGAAATGCATTCGATAAGATACACTTATATAGACATTTGCACTTGTTAAATGTCAAGGGACTGATCTACCCGACAAGTATTGACATGTGATTCATCATCGGATGGAATATTATTATGATGATACGGCTGTTTACTTTCTAACTTTTTATGAATATTTTGAACAACTC
>JAQGBQ010000127.1:0-39223 GCA_034698485.1 Vertagopus arboreus
TTGTAATTAAAAAAGATTTCAGTAAAATATGTCTTCCCGTTTTCGAAATATACTCGTCTACATTAGTCTCCCGATTTGCCCGGACATCCTTTAGCTTTGTGTCTTTCATCACCCTAAAACAAAAAATCCTTATGCGAACTCATCCTTTCATACCTTGTGAATTTGTTTAAGTTATTTTCAATCACGGGGGTCCAGCAAAGCATAAAAGTGCTAAAATAAATGTTCATGAAGGTGATTAACACTATTTAATTGTTTTTTAAATTTAAAAACCTCACTATTTTTCATTTGAGTGCTCCATCAATTTTTTTAAAATAAAAACATTGAAAATCAATATTTTGTTGACATATTTTTATACATTACGTAGGATAAAATAAAAGACGTTTTTCAAAATTTGGAGTTTTTAAGAAGCACTGAGCAAAAATGGCAGAAAAATTACTGCATGTTTTATTCGAGTGCACCCCTACAAAAAAATCATTTAAAATGAACTCAAGGGTTTGTACCATAGCCAAACTTCATATTCTTATCATTGCATTTTATTTTCTTTGTAAGATTGGATGTAATTACAAAGTTCAATTGGTAAATAAACTCAAATGAGTTTGTGATTGTGGGTTTTTTATTGAGCTTAAGGATTTTATTTTTTCAACCTTTATCCTGTTAATTTCCTTCTGGTTTATAATATTTACATAAAAATATCAAATACCATGAAAGCTTTGTGTATTCTAGCATGCGTAGTTATTATTTGTGTTGCAATAGAGCATAGAGGAGGTAGAGTTAAATGGTCACCGGGTACACAAAAGTAATACATTTAAATAAAATTTACATCGAAAAATAAGTGCCATGCCCTAACAAAAATCTGAATATAAATTAATATTTAACAAATTATTTGTTATATTGTAAATGTCGAGAATTATACTACGTCTCTATGTATTCTATTCATTTTAATTGTTGTGGAGTGCACTTATTCCATTTTACACAAAGCCAAATCGACTAAGTAAAGAATTATCAAAAATTGCTAAACTACCATTTATATTGATTACTGATATACGTTTTTATTGACAACTTTCTTTATAAAAAAGCCAAGCGATCATATTCCAAAAGTATGTTCAAGTAAATTCAAGACCACAAACTCGATAGTTGCTTACTTATCCCTAAATCCGAATTGCAACCCAATTGTGTAAATAAAACTATTTGCAAGAACATTTGTTTAAGACACTGTAGATCGTGAAAAGAACAGAATGATTCAAAGACACAACCATACTTTCGACTGACAAAATATATACTTTTTAATTTGAAAATTAATCGAACTTTAAATATTTATTTAGGTAATTGTCCAACACCAAAATCCAAATTTGAATATGAATTCCCTTACTCAACAAATTGCTCACTTTATCTTAAAGGTACGCGACGTCCTGGCTGTGGTTTTGGGTTTGAAAGCCACGAAGTATGTCAGCAGAGTTGTTTACATCATGAAAACAGTGGGTTTTTCATTGCTTTGTTACATCATATTTTATCCATTTTTTACCTTGTGTTTCTATTGTATTTTACAGTAATCTATAGAAGTGAGCTGGTCGAACCAGTTATACAATATGTCATAAACCACACGCAAAGTAACTTTCATTAATTTCATAAGTAATTTATTATAATGTTTAATATTTGTTTTTAAATGTGTAAAGGTGAATGAATAATCGTAGAATTATCACTAGAGTACAAAATGTAAGTGTTACATACTTACACAGATTTAATATTAATTTCAACTACATTTTCAAATTAATCTTTCTATTTTTCTTCACTTTCTGTTATATATTAGATTCCCTTACAATAATAATCACTAATAATAGTTTGCTAATCTGACTCACTGGCGGACAAGCGCAGAAGAAACTTTGGTAAATCACGAGATAATGAGTGGATTCTTTTGGCAGTAATTTAAACTACAAGCAAATTTGCATATTTTGTGGACTTGCTCTTATTTATTAATTTTCATGATTTGATTCATATCCAGTTTCTGAAAGGGTGACATTGGAATATTCTGGTTATCCAGGCTCCTAGGAGCCGGGCTAAATTCTAGTAATAATATTAATAACAAAATTCTAAACATTTATTTTATAGTGAAAGGGATTTGCGCAGTATAAAGCCGATCCACATAAGTTTTTTAAATCGTCTTTTGTCGCAGTAGGCAGACGCCATAATTTTACGGCAAAGACATGCGCCTCCACTGTAGAAAAAGCCTGTAAAAAAAATAAATATAAGCAAACCTAAGGTACAGTTTGGGTCAAGATAATCTAGATTAAAAATAAATAAAATTATTACCCTGATACCGACACAAAGTCCTTCTTCTATTTCGAAGCAGTTTCCATTTTTGCTTTTTATTCGATCCTTGATGGTTGTTTTGAAATTAGCGAACTGCTCCGGGTAAAACTGAAAAGTTAGAACAATAAAAATAATTAATTAGGTCGAAAACAAGTTTTTGTAAATTTAGCTAACAATAAAGAGTAGGGCTTTCGGTAAATATATATATATACAGTTATGGACATAGCCACTGTATATAATATCCCAATTTCACTTCGTCCTCCGTGACGGACAAGCGCAGTAAAAAAATTTTTTGCTATTTTGCGAAAATTTAATCTGTTTTTATTCGACAAACAGGATTGAATAAATGTTTAGCACGACGGACTGTACCAGTACCAGTGACAGATTTTCATTTTTAGCATAGAATTAAATTCGACAATGAGAATATTAAACGGAAATTTTCCTATCGGATTCTGTTCGTTGTAGTGAGCGAACGAAAACGGAGTGACATTCGGATATTATATGGATAGAAGGCCTCTCTAGTTATTTCCAGGCCTCTTTGGGCCGGGCTAAATTCTAGTGTGAATAATGCCTTATTGTTGAACCTCACCTCAAACTGCCTGATCAATTTGGCGATTCCTTGACGCCTGTATTTGGCTTCGATGACCGTAGAAGTAATTGCATTGGCCAACAGCTCGTTGATCAAAGTTCTCTCCTCCTCCTTTGTCAGCAGAACTATTCCTGCCGGGGGGGCTTGTGTGGGCCCTCGCCGCCTCTTTAACCTGATAGGTTGACTTTCAACAGGGTTACTGAAAACAAATAAAATAAATATTCCTTAACAATGTTAATCGCTAAGCAAACTCATGGGATGGGGTTGAACAGCCTTCAAGAAGTACCTCTTTGTCGAATTGGCCAATTTTATTTGGAATTTATTGTCTGGCATATTCTTGGGTCTCATTGGAGCTGTGATCTGAACTTCTTCTTCTTCCATTTCGTCTTCACTCAGGTATTCTGATTCCGAGGAACTCTAACCAAACATTCAGAATAAAAAAAAAACAATTTTAAAATAAATAAAAAATCTGTATTGGGGCTCATTTGGAATTATCTGATCATTTTGGCTTATGGGAAACAAGCTTTTTTAAAACCTGATCTACTCCGACAGTTATAAAGATAACGAATTAGTCTGTCACAAAATTAAACTAAAGAATTGTTAGAAAGTTGGTGTTTTTATTTTCCAAACTTCTTTGCTTCTAAAATCGCAAATAAAACTAGTGATTTTTTAACTGCCATTTGAGAACAAAGTAATTTCGAAAACAAAAATACCGAACTAAAAAAAATCTTGTTTAATTAGAGACATAATTGAAAGTTTTACATTTACAACTGTACGAGTAGTCAAGGTTTTTTCAAAACTTGCTTTCCCATAAGCAAACATTTCTCACTGCAATTTAATTTGAATTACCTCGCAACTATGGAAGATTTCTCCCAAAGTGGATGTCTCAAGGATTTTCTAAAAATTATAAAACATACATCATATAATTGATTGCTCTGTACTGTAGTTTTGAATTCCAATGGCTTAATACTTAAATAAAAATTACCGTAGAATGTTGCTTAAGCTCCCTAGAATGTTCCTGAGGGGCATCAGTTCTTGGCCCCAAACTCTGTTCAAAAAAATAACAAAATCTTTTGACATCTCATTTTGACAAATAGTATAATAATTCTACATATTTTGAAGCTCAAATGGGAGAAAAACTGATTTTCAAAAATAATCTTAAAAAAAAACAAGGTACAATAAAAGTACCAAACTAAAAATAAAGGCCCGGCAAAGCCGAGCCAATATAAAGCTTAGTGGTCATGAAAATACTTTTGAGGACTCATTTTGACATAATACTCACTGCGACATAATAGAGATTTTTTTCTCAAAAGTGATTAAAGCTAATTTAAATTTGAATTATTTCAACGCATATTGTACCTTAGACTTTGGGTTGGGACGGTCTAAAACTACATTTGAATGTGCTTGCATTGATGTACGAAGTCGAACGGGGGCCAGGGGCTTCTTAGGGAGAACAGACAATCGTTGCTCAAGACTTTTTGAAAAAGTCTGAAACTCCCGTTTCAATTGTTCCTAAGAAGCAAATAAAAAAATGTGTTAGAATTACGTTTTAATTTTTGGAGCATTAGAATAAGCTGAAATTTACTAGTCTTATTTGCTGTTTGAAAAAAAATTGAATAATAATTTAAGCTGAAAATTACCCTAGGATTCTGAGCAGTTGCTGACGCCTGAAGACTCTGACGCTAAAAATACAAAAATCAAACATCATGTACATTAAAACGTCACTGTATTATGGTAATTATTTTATACTATTGGATCAATAATTTTGGCATTATTCTATGAACAATTAAGCTCTCCTGGCTCTAAATTTTGAACGCTTAAAAAACAAAAAAATCCTTATGCGAACTCATCCTTTACCTGTTTTTCATGCTCCTGTGTAATGGTTGAGCTTATAGTAGTAGTAGGATTATTATCCTTACTATCAACTGACTCGAGATCGGCAGAGTTGTCGAGGAAAATGTTCATCAAATATGGTGTTGATGAGTTTATTATTTCTTGTAACTTCTCCGAAGTTTTCAGACACAGTTGTTGGAATCGCTCCACCGTCTGTGCCGGAATATGGTTGCTGACGTTCTCGTTTTGGTTGAAAAACGATTGCACACAAATCGGAGTGAAGGGATTTATGTTTCCATAAATTGGTCTTCCATCAGCACCGGTCTAATTTAAATAATAAAATGGATTTTAACCTTAAAATACATAAAATAATGGGTTCAAATAGGCATTTTTTGTTTATGGTGGTTGAAGATATAGATATCATTTAATCCAAAAGTGCTATTAATTTAAAATGGTTTTAATTTTCGAGCATTAATTTTAAGAAAGATCTGAATTTTTGCAAAAATTGAAATTAGTCTTCTAAGGGAATCGAACCCTTGTCTTATAATCGCCGGTTAGGTGCTCTACCAAATGTTTTGCTGAGAGTATTTAACCCTATGGTAACAGATAGAGGTTTTCAAAAACTCTAGAAAAGGATTGCATTTTTTAACCAAAAAAGAACTACAAAAAATTCAAAAAAATATTCTGTTGGACATTTGTTCACCTAAATATTTAATTTATCTCCAAACTTTAGGAAGCTATGCAAAAAAAATAATAAAAATCCTAATATTTTCTATGCCAATTGTATTAAAATTAAGTTTCTGAAAGTTTCCCCAGAAACTTTGAGTTTTAAATTTTTTCGATGTGGTTTTGTGTCGCTGTGTCATAAAACAAAAAATCCTTATGTGAACCCATCCTTTCTTACTTTTAAAAGGTTTTAAAATAAGTTCTATTTTACCCTTATTTTTTTTGCGAAGCCTGGAGATAAAATCGCATATTTTTTGTTAGGAGTTAGCTCCGTCTTCGGAATGAATTTCGCAGGCCAGAGACAAACCGCGTCTTTCTTGAGATTGCGATTGGCAAATTTTTGAAAAAACTTTTGAAGAAGTTCCAACATTTTGGTCGATTTCAATTTGTCCGCCTCTGCCTTGGCCTTGGCCTGGGCCTGGGCCTGGGCCTTGTCCGTTGAGGGTTCCGCCAAATGGAAAGAAATGTCCTGCAAATATTAACAAAGAAATATTATTTAAAAAATGTTCAGTTTCATCAATTTCCCAGTTTTAAAAGCTATTTGTCATCCTAACTTGGAAATCAGAATTTAATTAATGAAGTAATTGACAATTTTTTAACGTGTTTTAATTTATTATAAAAAAGGATTAAAATGCGTGAATGGAACAGTTCTTAGTATTTTTATCAAAATTCAAACCATCTGCTAGTATTTCTCAGTGCTAAGCTATTTCCCATCCCATCAGGGATATACTGGTAAATACCGGGAAATACATGTATGTGAAAGCAAATAAAAATGCACTCAATTAAAGTAGACGTTTGTTTTGAAAAAAATTAAATTAGTGACATTTATTTGATGAATACTTGGAAGTTTTTTAAACTGTTGAACTTTATTTTTGAAGGAAATAGACTCAAAAGCTAATATTTACTTAAAGTTCATAATTTTTTTCAAATACGAGTTATTTTCTAGTATTTCTTAGTGCTTAAAATATTTTCCAGAGGGTGGGAAATACTGGTAAAAACCGGAAGTTTTTTAAACTAAACTGTTTTTCTTAATTTTAAAAATAAGCATAAAAAAAGTTCGTATTTAATGTCTAGTTTGCATCATTAAATCAAAGCAAATTACCTAATCTGAATATTTCCCAGAATTTTGAAATGTGGCAAATATAAAACACTGATTTTTTTGTTCACTTTTCATATGGGATTTTGATGGGATTTTGATGTGATTTTAAAAAGAAAAAAACGATTCAGATTTTCATGAAATTTTTACATGATTTTTATATGATTTTAATGCTACCTGGTTTCTCCAGATCATCTTTTTATGGTCTAGAGCCTGAAGCTCTGAAAGCGTGGGAATGACTTTCTCATTCATGAGGTGAAAGATCATTAGCAACACAACTAAGCGGTTCCTCATTCCTTCATCCGCGTCGTCAAATATCTGGTGGTATGATGACCAGTACCGAATCAACACCAGCACTGAAAAATAAAAATGTCAATAAATATCGAAATTCGAGAGTCACAATCAAAATTCAAAGATCTTAAATTAAACTTTATACTAGAAATTAGCGGGGTGTAAAAAAATAATAATTCAAATCGAGATTAAGGATTGGCAAAAATCTTTGATTAAGGATAAGTTCTACAGACAATTAATTAATTAAATAAGGACTGGGGATTAGGTTTTCTAATCAAACATTATCCGGATTAAGGAGTACATAAAACACTCACGTGGTCGAACTAAAGGGCTCCGAGTGCTGAGGTATTTCAAGAGCGCACTAAAATACAATATCATTTCATAAAAAATCATTTTAGATTGAAAATACTTAATTGTCATTAAAAAACGAATGTAACTAACCATTCTTGTACAGCTTCAAAACTTTGGGCTCGGATGATGCATCGGGTCAGGGTTTCAACGTGAGTAAATGTAATCGTTGGGACCTCCTCCCAACAGTTTTGAATCATTCGCAGTTTTTTAATAAAGCCAGCGTATGAATGTGTCTGACGTAAGGGCTTCAGATATTCAAATACGTCACCCATACTATTGTCAGAGGATTGTTCCCCCGGCTTTTTGTCTTCTTTAAGAACATTGTCTGCAATTCAAATTAAAACATGTTTTATAATAATTTCTTATTTAAAATCGAGATAGTATTTCAAATCAAATAATTAATGCATTTAAGGGTTTCATTTACCGAATACGTCGACATAGACCACCACTGCATCGTCACCGTTGGCCTGTAATCAAAAACATATGCAATTTAAATTTTATGTTGATTTAACCTGAAATATTAATGCATTTTTAATAGAATATTTAACAAATTAGTAGAAATCTTTGGAAATGTTTTTCGAGATTTTTTAGAGTGTCTGCACTTAGGAGCAAAAAATTAATCATAAATTGGTCGCGGTTATTTTCATACGCATTTAAATAAATAACTTCCAATTTTGCAATTAAATTTGTAGTACTGATAGCACATTAACGTATAAGAACAGAAAAGGCTTGACAACAATTTTTTTTATTTAAAAAGTACTGAAATTTAGTTGGAGCAAAAAAATAGCCCCATTTTATTTTTTAAATGATTTTTAAGAATTTATGGTCATAAGCATGTGCATTTAAAGATTACTTTTTAACAAAGGCCATAAAGTATGGAGTATTAAAAAATATACATATGCTTAAAACTAAAGCTTGTCCCATATAGTTAGGCACTGCACATTTTCATTGATAATTAGCAATACTGTAAAGTTTTTGAAAAAACGAATGACGTATTTTTTAAAAAATATCTAAACAGACGAAGTAGGTCATATTTTTGCTCAACCAAAAATTCCGTGTTTTTCACATCTTTTTTTGAATTTTTTTTTCTCATATTTTTCTCATATGTACATAGTATAAGAGTTGAGAATTTAGAGCTTGGGAAAATGCATTGAGCAACGCTTGAAATTCTGAACGCTTAGATTGTGGAACCACCTGAACCGTTTTTATTTGGACTGTCACATAATACAACCATTTTAATTTATAGTGCAATTTTAAAATGGGACAGATGGTACTGTAAGCGTTCAGAATTTTAAACCTGACAAATTGGTACATAGCAATACGTTACATTCTGAACGCTTAAATTTTAGCACTTTTTACTTCGAACAACAACAAAAATCATCTTACTATTCCGATTTGATCGGGTCCTTGGCTGAATAGGCGACATTTTTGATACTTCTGTTTCAAATGCTGCAAGAGTTCATCGATGAACTTTGACCTGGCGTACAGAGAGGAGTCAGAAACCAGAATATTCTTCATGAACTCCTCCAACTGATCCGGAAGTTGTAGGTGAGATAGATTTTCCGCGAAATGTTCTGTCATTTTTTGACCAAAGATGAACATGTGGTCATCACTTAATTCGCTTCGAACCTTAAAATAATTTAAAAACGCCATTTTAAGATTCCTTAAAAAATTAATTTTTATTAATAATCTGAGGGCTTTAGAAATTGCAAACTGTCTTGAAACTTATCTTATTGCCTTATACGTTCATAAGGCCGATATAAAATTTAATCTTGATCGATAAAAAAAGTGTTGAAACAGCTAAAAAATGATTTGAAAAAAAATGCTCAGCCTAAACATATAAAAATTTCGCATTTTAGCAGCTTAAAACCGGCAAAAGTTTATATTTACACAGGAACGTTTAAAAAAATAAGGTTAATTTTAAAATGTTCAAAAATCTCAAAAAAACATAAGAAAGTAGTCAGCTTCTCTGCCAAAAGGTTTCCTGACTGAAATGCACTTCTAATATAAAGTTATTGAGCTTATTTACCTTCCCAAGTTCCTGATTTGATGGACGAGGGTAGAGACTTCTGTACAATATTGGTCCTGACTCCAAGCTCACAGCAGATGAAGTCGGCTGGGCATCTACAAATAATTATAATTAAGTATATAGTTTAAAGCATCTTGATATAATATGTATGTGACAGTCCAACTAAAAACTGTACTAATGTTACTATTAGAGTTCAGAATTTAAAGAATTACTTAATGCTTTTTGATACGCTTTAAATTCTGAATTCATAATAATCATCGATCACAACTTACTTTCTTGAAGAGGGTCGATGCGCTCATACTTTCTACGGAATTGGATGTTATGTGTTGCTTTCTTCTGCACGCTCAAGATAGCAAAAACCGATTCCCTTTAAAAAATCACAAAATCATAATTAATAATTTAGTAAATATAACTCAAAGCTAAATAAATTAGTTGTTAGTTGAATTGACTAACTCAGAATCGAACTGGATAAAATATTCATCTACTGAGCGATGCAACACCACTTTTGACGAAATAAGGTCCAGGATTATTCCAAAATAATGGGAAACCGTGATCATGAGGTGGTAGAGGTCATAATTCTTTACTCCCTTAACAATCATGCAATTATTCCTGCAAAAATAAAAAACAGTTAGAAAATAATTAGTTGATTTAATAATGGAATTAAAAAATGGCAAGATCATGAAAAAATCCTAGGTAATAGGAAATACTGAGAAATATTTAGCTGGGATTAAAAAGAAAACAATTGTGTAACCCAGAGGTTAAATACTAGCTTTTTAAATTGGAATAGAACAATTAAAAAACTGCGATTATTTTTGCGAAACAAACATCTACAAAAAATAATTACATTAACATATATTTGCCAGGTGAGATGGGAAATTGCTTTTGATTGTGGGAAATTATTAAATTAATTCGTACCTAATTGACTTTTCTTTCCACGTTTCATGTCGTGGATATATATTATTGGTCATTTTGCTTAAGTGGCTCTTGGAAGTGAGATGACGGACCCACATTTCATAATCATCCATGGAGATTTGGCAAGCTTTGCAATTAAATATGCGGAATTTAGATTCAAATTGCCGACCGGCTCCTTTAGTTCCAAAGATGTTCGACATTTTGATCTCTCTGCAAATATGTAAATTAAAAATAATTAGAAATTTGCAAATGTGACAGTTCAACTATACAAAAAACACAGCAACATTTCAATTCATTTGGGTATCATCGAATTAAAAAATTGAAAATTGCGACAGTCTAAGTAAAAAGGTCAACATTGCAATTTTTCTGCAAGTCAAAGAAATTGTGACAGTTCAAGTTAAAAGCTGAAATTCACTGTGAGTTTTTACAGATTCTAAATTCTACAGTCTGTTTTTACTTAGACTCCCACATTTGTATAAAGTTTTTTTTAAATCCATGTTAGGTTAATCTAGAAAAATAGTTTTGTGCAAAAACATAAGATTTCAAATGCATTGAAGAAAAAAAGTGTAGCACTTTTTTAACAAAAAATCGAATCGTTCAAATATTTTTTAAATCAAACGGAATGATTTTGAAGGGAAATTAAACCAATAAATTATATGCAAATTTTCATTCATAACAAGTGCTTTGGATTAGCAAAATTTCCAAAGCGCATTCCTTTTCAAAATAAATACGCGTGGAGGTGAATTTAATTAAATAACGCCTTCTTTTTTAAAATATCCACTGGCTTCTCACCAGTTTAATAAAATAAATAAATAAAGAAGCTCTCATTTAAATTATTTTTCGAAAGATTTTTAATATATAGAATATTTTTTGCAAAATCCCATAAAAATTGCAACTGCTATCCTATTTGCGAAATGTGTGTCTGTATTTGAAAAGTATTAACTCTGTCCTTGAACACTCTTGTCAATTAAATGCAAATGATTTTAATATTAAATTTAAAACTCACCAGAAATAAATTGTTTAGAAACTTCTAACCAAATTTATAACGTCCACACTTTTATTTGCAAATTAGCAAAAAACTTATTCGCACGATAAATTATAACTAATAGGTTTTTTTTAACTGGAACTTAGAACAGTTTATTATCGATGAGTTTTCGAATTTCGATGAGTTACTATAAACTAAGTGGACGATTTTTGAATAAAGAAACTTTTTGATTCTTTAAATCACGAAATTTTGATAAGTATTTTATTCGATGAGTCGACACTTGTGTTTTTTTTAGCTTTTGCGATTATCAATTTATGATAATGCTTAAAGATATTCTATTCTTTATATATTATATAATACAACTATTTACACTAAACTAAATAACTAGTGATATTTTCACAAAAATCTACAAGAAACTTAGAACACAAAATGTTTTCGACGAGTTTTATTCTCGATAATATGTTGTCGATAAGTTTTTTTTTAACTCTAGGGCGTTTTTAATATACTATTGTTTATTTACTACACAATACAGCTATCTCTACTAGAACTAATACCTATTGTTTATTTTAATACGACACTGAACACAATTTCTCGACAAGTTTTAATTTTCGAAAATATTCGATAATTTTTTAAGTTTTTATTTTTAGGGCGTTTTTTCAGGCAATTTTAATTGTAGCACAGAGGCAGTTGATCCTAAACTCGAACTGTCAAAAAGATAGATGATTATAATTACAGTTTAAATTATATTATTAGATGCATATCACTCTCTATAAGAAAATACAGTTCAGTCTCTATATAATAAATTTCAGAGCAGAATTTTTTTAAATTAAAATCCTTACTTTCTGGTGATATTTTTCTTGTCTTAAATTGACTCATCTTGATTTTGTAGTTAAAGGTGTTAAAAACAATTGAAAATGTATTTAAAGATTTAGGGTGCTAAAACAGCACTAAAATAAATTGTTCATCTAAAATTTTATTACCTTGCTTGGAAACAAAACGTAAAAGTTTTTTTTTCGAAATTTCGAATATTAGTTTAAACAAGTCGCAAATTTATTCCTTTACATGATTTAATTTAACTTTGTCATGGATTTTGGCAATTATTTCAAAAAATCGACTCATGAATTCGAGTATTTTTAGAATTTTGCATTTTGAATGTCAACATGTAAAAAATTGCTTAAAAGTTATCAAGGTTCAAAATTTGAAAACAGTGATTGTTCTAGATTTTTTGATTTTCTTCGTAGTTTTTGGTAATTATCTTAAAAAGTAACGGAACGATGGGCAAATATTTTCCAAAAATATTCGAATCGTAGTAGTCTTTAGGAAAAAATAATATTAAATAATGATGAATATAATGTTGAAGAAAATATTTGTAAAATAATTAATTTTGCGCATAAAAGAGTTTACTTTATCGTGCTTTCCCTGTATTTCTTTGTACTAGAATGAAAGAAAGGTAAAAGTAGATAAGCACGTCCTGCCTCTTCACTCCAACCTTTTTGTACCTTTGAATACACGGGTTGAAGATTTACTAAAAATGTGCACAGTCTAAGCTTAAAACGCCTGATATTGACCTTATTTGTCTTGTTTTATTATTAATATAAATAACTATTTAAATAATAATAAACTATGTAAACTACATGGTTCAATGTACTGTAAGAGTTTATAGAATTTTAAGCCTGCAAAGTGTAAATGGTACGATGCTTTAAATTATGAATGCTTTCAGTAACATCCGTGCCCATTTTACTTGGATTGCACAATCAATTTCTAGCTCTCATTATGAAAAAGAACAATTTGTCAGAAATTTCGCGTTTTTTTTTTTTTAAAAAATATAATGCTCGAAAAATCTATTTGTGATTTAAAAAATTTCAAATGAAATGCCGGAAATAAATACTAAATCGGGCCCCACAAAGACTCGATGTTATAGCACTTTTTAAAGAAAAAATCGAAAGCGTTTAAATCTTTATAAATTCAAACGGAATGATTTTGAAGGGAAATTAAACCGAAAAATTCTATGCGAAATTTCATTAATAAAAAGTTTGAGTTACCATTCAGTAACAAAAATGATTAGAACTTTTAATTTTAATTTTTTGGGTTTTATTTAAAAATGTAAATATTTCTATTGCATATCCAAAGTTATTTTAATAAAATAAGATAAAATACATGAGCTTGTCAGTTAAAAAACACCCATATGGATCAATTTAATTTAAAAAACGCCATCCATTTTAAAATAAATACAGGCTTTAAATGAAATAAATAAAAAGCTTTCATTTGAATTAGAATTTTTCTAATGATTTTTAATGTATTGAATAATTTTGGCAAAATCCTATAACAATTGCAACTGCTATCCTATTTGAAAAATGTGTGTCTGTATTTGAAAAGTATTAACTCTGTCCTTGAACAGTCTTGTGAATTAAATGCAAATGATTTCAATATTAAATATTAAGCTTACCGAGAATAAATACAATTGTTTACAGGTTTTTTTTAAAATTCAGGTTAGGTTAATCTAGCAAAATAGTGTGGTGCAAAAACATTAGAATTTAAATGCAATGAAGAAAAAAATTGTAGAACTTTTTTAACAAAAAATCGAATCGTTCGAATATTTTTTAACTCAAACGGAATGATTTTGAAGGGAAATTAAACCAATAAATTATATGCAAATTTTCATTCATAAAAAGTGCTTTGGATTAGCAAAATTTCCAAAGCGCATTCCTTTCCAAATAAATACTCGTGGAGGTCAATTTAATTAAAAAACGCCGTCTTTTTTAAAATATCCACTGGCTTCTCACCAGTTTAATAAAATAAATAAATAAAAAAGCTCTAATTTAAATTATCATTTCTCTAAAGATTTTTTATGTATTGAATAATTTTGGCAAAATCCTATAAAAATTGCAACTGCTATCCTATTTGCACAATGTGTGTCTGTATTTGAAAAGTATTAACTCTGTCCTTGAACACTCTTGTGAATTAAATGCAAATGATTTCAATATTAAACATTAAACTTACCGAGAATAAACAAATTGTTTGAAACTTTTAAACAAATTATTTTGCGAATTTGCAAAAAAATTATTCCCAGGGTAAACTACTGAATAATACGTTTTTGAACAGGAACTTTTTAAAGTATATTATCGAAAAGTTTCGAATTTCGATTAGTTATCGTGAACTAAATTGATTACTATTAATTATGGATTAATTTGAGAAATCACTGAAGCTTCGATCAGTTAATATCATTCGATGAGTTGGCACTAAAGGTTTTTAAGTTTTTGTGACTATTAATTTACAATAATCTTTCGAGATATTCTATTATTTATAAATATAACTATAATGCACTACAAGTAATAACTTAATAATATGTACAAAATTACAAGAACCCAATGTTTTCGACGAGTTTTTTTTATCGATAATCGATACAGTCAATGAGTTTTTTTATAACTATCGAAACTTTAACTACTTGCACTACAAACTATTAATTAATGTTTATTTTTATCTAATTCTACACGACACTTAAAACACTACTTTTTTCGACAATTTTCAATGTTCGACTTTTTCTATTTTCGAAGTCTTTTTTTTACTATATTTTTTATTTTTTGGAACTCTCAATTCATCCACGTATGCAGGGTGAAAGACTCGAACTGTCAAAAAGATAGATGATTATAATTACAGTTTAAATTATATTAGTAGGTGCATATCGCTCGGTATAAGAGAATACAGTTCAGTCTCTATATAATAAATTCTAGAGTAGAATTGTTTATTAAAATCCTTACTTTCTGATAATAATATTTTGGTCTTAAATAGGGATGCCGCGAATTCGATATTTGAAAATATTCGACTGTTTGATTCGAATATTCGACTCGCTCGAATATTTTTTTTTATTTTTTTGCCCATTTTTCGAATACCATTCCTTGGATTTCAAGTTTTTTTTAAAAAAATAAAAACATACTCGAATATTTATAACTTATAAATACATTCAGTGTTTAAATTATTTAAAATCATCAAAAAACGTATACATAAACACTGCATTAGAAAATCTCGTTCTGATTCGACTTAAGAAAAAAATCAATATTCGCGGCATCCCTAGTCCTTAATTGACTTATCTTGATTTTGGTGTTAGAGCTAGTAAAAAAAATTCTGGAAATCTATTTAAAGACTTAAAATGCTCAAAAATAAATATTCACTGTTTACTTTCAAATGGGGATAATAGGGATGCCGCGAATAGTGATTTTTGTCTTGATTCAAATATAGAATATTTGAGCAAAAACGTAAGTCGAATTCGAATATTCGACTAAACGATTAGATTATTCGAAGTCGAATACCATATTTTCTAATATGGTATAAATAATTTAAATACACAACGCAGTAATAAATTATAAATATTCGGGCTTTGTTTTTTTTAAAAAAAACACTCAATTTCCTAATTTTAATAAGGATTCGTATAATTTTTAAGAAAGTATTTGTAAAATGATTTATTTTGTGCATAAAAAAGTTTACTTTATCCTGCTTTCCCTGTATTTCTTTGCAATATAAAGAAACAAAGGTGAGAGTTGATAAGAACATCCTGCTTGTTTGTACGAGACAATTAATCCCATTTGATTCTACAATACAATATGCATGGACTTTTCTAAAGCTAAAACTTACCCGTGCAACTTCATGGAGCCCAACTCCGAGTTACTATTTGCAAACAGATTTGTCAGTAATTTAAACAACTTTTTAAAAACCCGTGGGGGTTACCCCGTAGGGTCACTATGGCCAAAGATTAATGCAAATTTAACGTTGTATTCAATATTTAGAACCCATAGACTATTACTATGTAAAATTTCAGCTTTCTTCGACATTTTTTTAAAAACCCGTGGGGGTTGATCTAGGGGGCAGTTTGACCAACATTTCCGGAAATCAAGCTAGATATGTATTTGTTATTTATTGGTCAAAGGCTACTAGCATGCCAATTATCAACTTTCTGGACAGTTTTTATGTGTTTTTATAATTTTATTTAAAATACAAATAGAAACCACTCCCCCTTTTTAGCCCCCACGGGTCAACCACTTGACCGATTATGCTCATTTTTGAACTTAAAGCCTAAATTTGCCTAATAAACTTGTGTGTAAAATTTCAAGTCGATTGGTTGAGTTTAAAGGGAGTTATCGTGTATGAAGACAGACAGACAGACAGACAGACACTGACACGGCAGATTTACTAAAAATGTGCACAGCCTAAGCTTAATACGAATGATATCCATTCTGGCCTTATTGGTCTCGTTCTATTATTTACATTTTAAAAGCCCTAGAAAACATTTTTTTCTGCTTGTTGCTTTTTTGTCTGTTTTCAAAATAATAATTCTAAAACATAACTTCAATTTTAAATGGCCGTTACATAAATATGCATTTGGTTATGTTTACAACGGAACACACAAAATATTTACAAAAGAAAAAAATTCGTTGAACCCTGTCATTCTACACGATAATTAACTGAATAGTAATTTTCATATTTCATACTTTTGTCTTTTGGATTGGGAGTTTTAATTCATTTAAAATACTAGACAATCATCAAATTTATGTAATTTCAAATGGTTACTGGTTTAAAAAGTATAGTTTTAAGTTTATATTTAGAGTTATTTTAATAATAAATATTGAATATTTTTATGAAAGTTTATTACCGCAAATTGATGTAATTTGTAATGCATTTATAAGATTTTTGCACAAGCAAAGAAAATTAAATTAGAGTTGCAATGAAATATTATATGTAAACAAGAATACAGCCCGGCCCGCTAGAGGCCTGGGGATAAGATAAGTAATTTAGTTAAATCGATAGCCAAAGTATAAGAACCATAAACCAAAAACATATTTAGTTCGAGCAAAAACATAAGTACCCCGACCCGGTCTCGAACCTAAGTCGCAGGCTGACTTTATGATTGTAAGGCGACGCACTAACTACCTAGGCCAACATGCTGCCTGTTGAAATAATCTGGATTTCCCTTGTTTAGTGGAGGGGCAACGAAAGCTGCAAATTCCTACTGCGCTTGTCCGGTTACGGAAATCACATCCACGCTGGGATATTATATATATAGATAATTTATTGCATGTACATATATTTTAGAGAATAAAAAATTTAAATAAAGAAACTAAATATAATCTTAAATGTTCAGGTCTTATTCAACACATTTATTTAAAGTTAGTAATTTTACATGTCATATGCCAAAATACATGTGTTTTAAATAATACTTTTAGAATTGTCTACAAACTTTGGAACATTTAAATATTGTAAAAAAAATTATGATTTAAAGCTTGTAAATCCCACTTTAGAGATTTGTTTCCTACTACAGCGGGATTAAGTGGGGTTTTGGGTTAAAATGAGTTACAGTCTGTGTTGAAATATTTTTGAAACTATATTATTAGTTTGAGTGGCCGAATAATTGCAACAACATTTAAATTCCATATTAAAGACTTACCTATCCTTAAAACTTCTTAATAACAAAAAAAAACATGGTTTTTACATTTCATAATGTTAGTATGTCGATTTTATAAAAACACAAGAATAGTCGTTTTTTAATGTTCAAAAAACGGCTGATATCAAAATATTATGAAAATAAACGAAGACTTAGCAGCAAAATAACTTGGTAACAAATATTTACGACATTACTATTTTTGCCGAATTTTTTAAAGAATTTTATTGACTATATCGTGTACGTATCTAATGATGGGAAACGTGAGAATTTTTTTTTTGCAAAATATTACGACAAAGAATCTTGCACCAAGTAGGGGCAATTTAGGTCCCGACAGATGTTTCCAATTTTTTTATATTTTGTGCACATTGATAATATGATCATTCTTTAGTATTGCGCCGACCCTGTAACTTGACCCTATTGACCTCTAAAAGGGTCAAAAGACCCCCAAAAAAACTAATTTTTTTGTCTCTAATCCGCACATATGATACACCAAAAAATTGGAAATTTGATTCTAAAAAATAAATACTTATGTAATTAGCCTCTGTCACCTAATGGTAAATCCCTAGGTCAATAAAACCACAAAAAAAAAGTTTTTTTTAGTTCAATTAGATTCCGTACATAGTGCCACCAATCCACAGAATAATTCATAACCAATTTTGTGGCATTTCATGAGATGGTTTTGGAGACCTTTTGACCCTTCTAGAGGTCAATAGGGTGAAGTTAGAGTGTCGGCGCTATAATTTAAAATGATCATAATAACAATGTGCACAACATATAAAGAAAATTCGAAAAATCTGTCGGGACCGAAATTGCACCTACTTTGTGCGAAGTCCTTCAAATCTTATTCAAATATGTATATCGGTTAGCAATTATTACGCCACTAAAACTAATAATATAATTTCAAAAATAATAATCTAATCTAACCTAATCCCACTGTAATGGGAAATACAGCTCTAAAATGGGATTTACAAAGCTTCAAATCATATTTTTTTACAATATTTAAATGTTCCAACGTTTGTCGTTATTTCTAACACTAATTAATAAAACACATTTGATTACAAATGTTCTTGTGGGATTTTAAAAATGTAATTCAATTTTTTTATATAACTTTATAAATTCATTATATTACTTTTTCGTGCATACAACTTCACAATAGATAAGAGCTTATCGAATTTGTTTTCAATTGAACAATGTAAGGCAGTGTGTTATAAATTAATTGAACATTATTTAATTGATTGATGAGGTGAATTGGCTGAATTGATTGAACATTTCAATGACTTTGATTAGATATCAAAGTCAACCCATTTATTCAATTGTTTCTCAATTCATTTTAATTCCAAGTTTCCAAATCAGATAAACATTTTAATTTGGCAATTAGTCGTCCTCTGGATTCTTATTCAAGATGAAGTCCTTTCAAATATTTTTGTTCGTAGTTGCTTTATTTGCATTTTTCAGTAGAATTCACGGCTTTTCTCAATCAAATCAAGAAATTGATGAAATGAAATTACAAGAACAGACCATTCAGTTGTTGAGACCTCACACGTAAGTATTTAGCTGCAGTTTTTACTGTTTTGAAGTCGTTAAAGTTCTCCAAACAAAAACGAAAAGAATAGAATTATAAATTAATTAGAAAAAAAACGACCAAAGTAACAACATATTTTAGAAATTTCTTTACAACGACATTCGAATCTAAAAATTTCGCCTCGCAATTATTTTTAAACCCAGTAAATCCCTATAAATATACCTGTAAAATTCGAAGTTTTTAGCAAATACTACAGACAAATCAGTCAAATTTTAAAGCGTTCTTATTTTTATAAACTTAAATTTTAAAGTTTTTAATTGAATTTACAATTATATATGAGTCTTTGTGTCTAGAATAATCGACACCATTTTGAGCCCCGCGGTTATTCTAAAACGAACAGGATCCCCGTGGAATATTGTAAATCATTATATTTTGTTAATTTTTAGGGCCGTAATTCGCAAATGGTTCTGGGAACTGGCAGATGGTCACGTGCCATGGAATATAATACTTAAAGATGTAACACCTAAAGCGGATTTCATAACTTGTGACGTTTGCACAATCGCCCTGCCACTTTTAAGACTTGCTATGGGATTTAACGTTCCAGATGAAATTATCATTAAAGTTATTTCTACAGCTTGTGAAGTCCTTGATTTGGCCCCCAAACCTGAAGTTTGTGAACCAACAATTCGGTCTTATGCTGTAAGTTGTTAAATTCAAATTAAATTTAAGATGCAATTTTTAAAATTTCTGCCATGTAATTGAATTTACCTCCATCTTTATGGGCCCTTCCCCGTAAATTTTGAGTTTATTGAATAATCACGTTTAGAAAATTAATTTGAATTTTACTAATTCTTGTTCTCAATGTGACCTAAATACTTTAGTGCATTTCATGATCAACTTAACAATTCCGGGAAATTAAATGAACGTTGGACTTATTATTTAAATCCCGAAAAATGACTCAACTGAACAATTTCGTTTTTAAATATAGGCGCCAATAATGTACATCGTGAAACACCAGCCGGATTTGTCAAACAGTGATTTCTGCGGAGTTATTAACCCAGGATGTAACGGAGTAGCTCTGAGCCCACACTTGACCAATTGGGAAGTCGCTGTTGATATAAACAAACCACAAGTGGTCCTTAGACCTCCTGTGCCCGTAAGTAAAAAGAAAATGTTTTGCAAATATGACGGCAAAAATGTATTAGAAAATTAACTTATAATGTTTTTTATAGTCAAATTCAGGATCTGTGAAAATAATTCATTTAACGGATATTCATCTAGACTTGGATTACAAGATTGGAACTGACGCAAGCTGTGGACTCCCGATTTGTTGTCGAGAGGGCAAACCTGTGGCTGGATCTGCTCCTGCGGGCAAATTCGGACATTTTAGTTGCGAACTACCTGAACTTGGATTACAAACTTTGTATGATCATGCAAAGCAAATAAACCCGGTAAGGTTTTTTATTTCTAGAAAAATAGAAAATGCGTTACAATTTTATAAATTAAATTTTTGCGTTCAAATATTAATATGTCCACCCATTTCTGGTGTTACAGGATGCCGGTCTAGTATTTTTGACAGGTGATTATATACATTCTGGAGTTTGGTTATACAGCCCAGAAGAAAATGGTCGACACATTCAAAAAGTGATGGGCATGTTAAAAGACACTTTTGCCGATACTGGTGCTGAGATTTACCCGGTAACTGGAAATCATGAACCGGATGTAGTCAATATGTACCCACCTGTCGTAGCTTGGGACGAATTTCCCTTAGGCTGGATGTATGACGCGGTTATTGATCCGTTCGCCCATTTATTGCCACAAGTTCAGTTGGATTTGTTCAGACAATTTGGGTACCAATTTCACACCTTTCCTTGCTTTTGTGATGAACTAAATATTTAGATGTTATGATTTCAATATCAAATATTTTTGAAATTTCATTGCGGATTCAGGGACTATATTTTAAATTTGGATTAACAAATTTATTCCTATTTTTAAATAGATATTACACCGTAGTTCCGAAAAACTTTCCAAAACTTCGAATCATTGCTCTGAACACGAATCTATGTTACATTCAAAACTTCTGGTTACCTTTCGACGCTATTGACACTTTTGGTCAGCTCAAATGGTTCCAAGAGACATTACACTTGGCTGAAGAACAAGAGGAAGGTGTTTATATTTTAGGACATATTTCGCCTGGATCTGGATCTTGTTGGCCTGTCTGGAGCAATCAATTTAACAGGTACGTTTTTTTTACATTAAACAGATTGTCCTGTTCCACAAAGTTCTTGTTCTGGCTTATGCTATTTTGTAAGCATTATAAGCCACGAAAAATTGATAGGATTGGTTTTAGAAACAGGAATGATTTAGTTAAAAAAAAACTTTGAATTTAAATTAAAATATTTAATTTTTAACAGGATCGTTAACCGGTACGAAGGAGTTATTCAGGCTCAATTCTACGGCCACTCGCACACTCAACATTACACAATTGCTTTTGAACACGGAACAGAACGACCGATAAGTTTAAGTTGTATGGGCGGCAGCAGCGTGACCGATGGAATGAATTCTGGCTACAATGTGTACGAAGTAGATGGCGCTAGAGGGAATGATTCCACCTGGGAAGTTCTTAACCAACAAACTTGGATTATGAAGTTAACCGAATCGAATGAAAAGGACGAGCCCATTTTTCACCAAATTTTGGATGCCAAGAAGGACTATGGCGTTGAATCCATGACACCTGCGCATATGTATGAGTTTATCTACAGGATGGTTTGTGATGACGCGCTTTTCTTGAAGTATCAGCAGTAAGTTTAGATAAATTATGTACGAAAATGTAAAAACTTTGAGGTTAGACTGTTTAAAAACTTGTTGGGGGTAATTTAATAGCCTGAAATGTTAAATTAACATATGATTTATTATTCCGCACTTTTTCTCAATTTTTTGAATTAACGAGAGCGATGAAAGGTTTTAAGCCATAATACCTTACTCTCAATTTGGCATGTAAACCACTTGTTAAACAGTCCGAATCAACCGCAGAAACCATTTGATATGTAGAAGTACAACCAAAATTTTAAAGTGAAAAAAATTAGAATTTATTGGGATTTTTCCATGACTTAAATACATACACTGCATGATTTATTTTTTTGTTTATTTTTTACCTAACGATTAAAGCGACATTATTATTAGTATTCCTAATAGATTATTTTAAAACTCTTAGCAGTTAGCTATTTAAAATTTTAAACTAATTTTTTTAATTCTGATTTAGGGTTGAAGTGAAAGGTGAAGATGTGCCACGGCTAAGCCCGTGCAAAAACGATGACAAGCAATGCAGAGGTAACATTTTGGGTGATTTGTTTGTCTCAAATTCGGCGGATCATTCAAGAGAGCAAATGATGCATGAATTCATTTTAAATGTAAATTGCGATGCCATAGTACCAACCACTCTGCCAACAACTTCGAAAAATCCAGATGGCGAAGAAAATCATGCAAAATCTTTAACAATTTCAGTTGGTTTACTTCTAACTGCGGTTATGTTCACTAGTATCTAGGGAATGAACTAATTTGATAAAATAATATATAACAACAATTTAAATTTCATCTCTTATTACGCAAATTATTTACTCATAAAAAGTTTCTATTGGTTGTATTTGGATTTTAAACTCCATACCGATTGTATACTAAGTTTTCAGTCGATTTGTTTTAAATTCATTATTTTTCAAACTTCAACAGTAGTATTGCATAAAATTTATTTTCAACTTACAAAAATATTCAGCTATTTTTTTTACGTGTTTTGTTTTAAAAAAAGAATCTCACATTTAACCTGTTGATGACCATAAACTAAAACTTTTTCCTCGCAAACTTTTCTGTCTGCAATTCTAACAAATCAAAATAAAAAAGTGTAAATGGATGAATAATTGTTTATCTTACTGTAGGTACATTTAAAATATTTCAATTTATTTATTAATGGAATTCTTTTCAACATGATTGATTCTAGGAATTAGCAACTAACATAAAATTTACAATTAGTCAATCTAATCAAAACTAGAATTTAATTCTTAATCGACATCAAATGTTGAAATAGTTTGCTAGACGAACATGTTTTACAGAGTAGAATAAATAAAAATAATTTGAAATAGCTCAAAGTGGCCAGTAACCAGTTGAGAAATAACAAAACATATCGAAGCAGCCTGGCGCGAATTTCAAATGCAAACGTCACCAAACATATTCCGGCCAAAGTAATATAAATCCAAAATAGTGAAATCAAGTTGTTAAAAGTGATCATCTGATTATTTTTTGTTGGCGAAGCGTTCCTTTCTGTTTTCAAATATCCTAAGTAAACTTCCTCTCGTAGTTTATCTTGTAGATTCCAAAACCGTAAGATGCCAGCTTGACGAAATGTTTGCATCCGTTTTTTAAACAATTTCGAGATATGAACTTGAAAAATCTGGTATCTCCTCCCACTTTCAAAGTTCTCTTGAACTTGGTCACAATGGTAGTTTTTAAAATGGATTCGAAATCTTTGTGTTTCGTAATCACTATCGGCACTTACTGAATCGTCATAGTATGCCATTTTGAAACCGTTTGTCTTAAAGAATCTCAAAAGAAAAGTAATTGTAGCAGTAGTGCTATTAATCAGCTCAATAGTGGAATTTACTACGTTTTTCAGATTATGATTTGTAAAGTCATATTCAAACTTAAAAAATTCTTCTTGAAATACATCCTCAAAAATTATCTTATAACCGGCTTGCACAAGCTGACTAAGATTTCCAATTGGAGCTATTTTAGACGGGGAAATAAGGCTGGATGTAAAATAAGTTTCGTATAACGAACCCAATAATAAAAATAAAACAAGCCAAAGCATACTAAGTAACGGAATTTTTTTGTTGGAGCACCACTGCTTTAAAAGAAGAGCCCAAACGATAAATATTTGATTGAAGAGTTCCAGTAAAAATATTTTTCTATTAGTAGAATTTAAAATCGAAATCGTAATCATTGTAATAACAATTGAAAGCCAAACTTCATGTTCGAAAGGGGAAATCCAAATTACTAAACTTACTTCTTTGAATTTGAGGGCGGAATTGCAGTAAATTATTTTATTGTTGGCTTCATCTTCATAGAATAGAGATGTTCGCTCTTGTAGAGATAAATTTTTGGTGCTAGCTGAGCAAACCGCGTAAATTCGAATACAACCTAAAAATGAAAGTTCACAAGCATCTGAGGAATATATTGTTGTCACATTCACAATTATTGCAATAGATTCCAGAACTGGAATTCCAGTGCCACAAATTTCGTATGCCATGTATTTCTTTTGATTTGCTCGATTCCATGGGATAGTTGGACAAAGAAACTGCGAGTGTTCAGAACCGCTTACTTTAATTGGGATTTCGATCTTGGACCATAAATGGGTGAATGCTGCCGTCTGTAATGTTGTAATATTTACACCAGAGGGCACTTTTTGAAACAGGTGTGTACAGTAAGTACACAAAAAGTTATAGCTTTCCTTTTCCGCATTTACTGATATTTCAGTCCAGAAAATTCTGCTTGGTAGTTCTAAAACGTAAACTGGAAAATCAGGTCGATTATTCGACACAATTATGAAGACGGACTGATCGTTTCCCAAATAAGTGTAGGGATTAAACTTAAAAAAATCATAAAGTTTAGGCTTATTGTTAATTAACTGAATAACAAGGTTTACAGTACAGATTTCAAAGAATTGGTAACTTGGATCTATGTATTTGGTGTCATTTGAATCATGGAAAGTAAAAATTGGACTGATTTGCAGATTTTTGTGAATTATTTCTTCTACCAAATCCACTGACTCAAAATCATCTAGAAATGTTTTTATGTGAATAACACAATCGTGAAACATGTGCAAATCAACACTTGTTTGTATAATTGGCAATTTAAAAACTGCGAAAATAAAGGCGATATGAAACACAAAAATTAAAACCATTGTAAAAACAATAGATTAAATTTGTTTTATTTACAATACTTTCTGCACATGAAATTCCAACAAATTAAGGAATTTGTAATTTTTTTTATCAATTCAAGAAGGAATGAAAAGAATTTGAATCTGTTTTTTAATGAGATTATACTCAAGGCAACAGAAAAATCTTAGTTTGAGTGTTTACAATACGAATAACTTGTTGACTAACGTTCTGCTTAATAGACTATAAAAGTTGTTTGCTTTACATGTTGAAAAAGTCCAAAATGATTCAAATTTATTACTATTTTTTGTACTGTTTATTGAAGCGTTTTGTGATAGGCAGGTATGTAATTGTAGATATCAATTTACATTCATCTAAACTAGTAGTTTGTTGAATTTTTGACATTTGTCAAAGTTAGGTGAGGTGTTTTAATACAGTTTTGATTAAAGTAATGGATTTTGGAACAAAATGTCATCACTGGGTTTTCAATGGCACTTAAAAAGTAACTAGAATTTAGCCTGGCTCCAAGGAGCCTGGAGATCACCAGAATATCATAAAAATGTCACCCTGTCAGAAATCGAATACGAAAAGGTCCGTTTAAATCGTAGCAATTTACAGGATAAAAATTAGAGTCAACTTGGATACGCAATTAGCTTAGCTTAAATTTCCCGCCCAAAGAGTCTCGAGAGTATCTCGTGATCTACCTTCTGCGCTTGTCCGTCACGCTAGACAGAGTGAGATTGGAATATTATATGTATAGATTGACAACTGACCACAGGATCATAAATACTCTACTTTAAAAAATTGTGATCAATCATCCTTGTCTGTTTTTGGAGTGCAATTTTAGCTAAAAGGTTTAAATATCTAGGTTTGGATATCGTTGATACGAACTCGTTATGAATTAAGTGGAATGCAATTCGTAGCAAAGACTTAAATTACAAGGAAAAATTTTGCAATAAATATACGATTGGTTGAAAATCGGTTCTGCAAAATTACGTGGTTTATGCAATGTTCAAATGCAATGAATGAAAACAGTTGTTTTTAAGTAAATTAGCGTAATTAAACGCATTTTTATTTTTTTTTATTTTTCAACCGTTTTTTACAGTTATGAGCAAACCGATTTATCTCATGACGAACTAAATTAAACTAAACCTACTAAAATTACATAATCACTTATTCTGTACTGGCACAGAAAGCAAAACATTTATAGAATATACGATAATCGAAAGGTTGTATTGCAATTCACTGGCCCTGGTTATTTCAAACAATGCTAGATTGTTAACACGTGCAGTTACAACTAGATAGCGCAGTGATCGAACCTTCCGAATTAAATATCGTTTATCATGGCGGCTGTTATTGAATTGAGTCGACACTTTTTTCAAATCCTTAAGAAATTTTGCAGACAGTTCGTAATAAGGCGAAGTCAAATAGAATATGCTTTTAACAAATATTTCACAACAAAAAGCAAGGTAAGGACCAGTAAGGTAAATAGGCATTGGGATTATGTCATAGAGTGCAATTGTCCAAAAATTTCCAATTACAGCGCCCACCCAAGGAACTGATAATCCGTATGTTGCAAACGGTTCAAAATATTCATTACTCATTCTAACCACTAGTTCTAATATCCTGTAGTTTTCAATTCCTTCCAACGACGTTTTCTCAACGTTAAAAGTAATTAGCGATCTGAGCGTGTCGTTGATTACAGTTATAATGTTCATACCAAGTAAAACAACAATTGTTTCCATTCTGGTTAATTGAATAAAATATAAGTTCATTAATATCACCCTTAAAATAAAGCAAGGCAAAAATATGATGTAAGAGTTGTAAATTTCTAAGGGAATAAAATCAACAAATATGTAATGACAAGGGTCAACGTTCTGAACGACGCTAAATGTTGCGACGACAATTGCTATAGGCTTTGTTAGCCATACTACTGCCAGCGTCTCGATTTCCAGCAGTGTTGCTCCTTTTTTCTTAGAAATGGTATCTGTATCCATTTAAATATTAAAATTAAAAATGTTTTGTTAGTACTTTTATCACAAAATTAAACAACATACAAAAAATCATCCAAGGTTTGAGGTTTGCAGTGGTTTCGGATTTTCGAGATAGAAATATAAAAATATTCACGAAAAAACTGTTTTGTGACATTCAAACCTAATTCGATTTTTAAACAAATGCATTTATTTCTAATAAAAAGATCAATCTAAAATCAGTGATAAGCAGTTTATTTTATTTGTTTGGGTAAATTAAATTAAAATTCAAAATCGATTAAAAAACTAGGGATTCATAAAATAAATTGTTTTTAAAACTTAAAACTTACCTCTTGAAGCAATTTCTCTCAAAACATTTAAACTGTCCCAAACACTAACAACAATTTGTCCATTACTGTATAAATTATAAGCCAAAGGTAAAGTACCAATTGCTGTTAATAGTAGAAAAATTAAAACCACTAAATCGCCAACTGTCATTATAAGTTCCTGAGAATAAAATTGTTTAACAAGTTGATATAAACAGCCGGCAGCTATCAAAACTACGGCTGTTAGGGAACAATACCAATTTACAAAGTCCTGATTGTTGCAATTGTAAATTGGCTTTTGGGTTTTCAAATCGAATTCAATCGGGATCTTTTCACGTCCTTGAAATAACTTGATGTATTTTATAATAGCTTTCTTAAACATCGGACTAGCCATTTTTGTAAAACAAAACTCGATAGAAAATATATATTTAAAAAATAGTCCAAAAATGCTGATTTAAAGAAGCTATAAAATCAACTAGTTTAGTGTTTTTGGTCAATTTTAACTGCCTATGATATGAAATTCGGTCTGTTGGGATTTTAGTGTTTAAAGTTAGAGGTATAGATTGTGACTATGACTTTCTTTGGAATTACTGTCTGCGTTCATAGATATGTAAATATTTACCTTTTCATCAACATGTCCAAAAATATAATGTGTGAAGGTCCAAATAAAATACAAAGGTGGTTTTGTAATGGTTTGTCGTTTAAAGTACTTCTGTATCCCACTTTCTATTGGACTGTCACATACCCAAATATGAATTGTTAATAAGCCATTATGCAATCATTAAACAAATACTGTTGGAGACGAATATTTACTGATTCTACGGCATGCCGGGTTTATTTACATAATTAAAAATGTAAGGATGGATCAATCAGATAGCAAAACTTGGAAACTTTGATCAATAGTTTTTTATAATTTTGTCGGCAACAATGGGATAAATAGCGACTTTATTCATTTATTTTTCCAAAATTTTTTGGCAGTGAAAAACAATTTTGCAAACACTTGTTCTTTTATTTTCTCCTCATGTTTCGTTTTTACTGACAGCTGAACAAAAAATACACTTTGTAGCGTTGTAATTTACAAAAAAAGTCGTTCGAATGATGTTTGTTCCGTCCACGTCGGACGATAACTACGCATTCGTGCTTTTAATCTTTAACATGTCAAGAAACCATGTATTTTCATTTCAATTTTTGTAATCTTTAAGCTTTTGCAAACGGCTTACAATTACCTACATATTCATATTTCAAATTGGATGTTTAGTTATGGAGGAGAAACAATATTCAGATTGACTGACTTACATTTCTGGCGCTTTATATATTATTATTATTTATTCAGTAAAAACTTCCTTGATAAATACATAGATGTTAAGTTTTGACATAATTGATCGTATCTTCAGTCGCAATAGTATAACTAAGAGAATGTAGAAAGAAATAATTAAATTGGATACAAGTTAGAAATATTTTTAAAAAGTTAATTAATACATTATGCGGTGAATTTTTTTTGCGTTGTCCATTATACTATTTTGCATGCCTTTAGCTTGGGATACATTATTATTTTAAAGAGCGTTACAAGTTAAGTTGAGGTTTACATATAGCTTTACCATTTTCTAAAATGTATAAGGTGCAAAATGTGTCGTTTAAAAATAAGGATAAATATCGTATTGACAGATTAATAATATATATTTATATAAACAGTTATATACATACATCTAAAGCATACAAATTTATTTGTCATATGACATATAGTAAACTCAATTAATTTTACTACATTTTTAATTACAATATCACTCAATTGGTACTGGGACAGAAAGCAAAACGTTTATAGAATAAACAATAATAGAGAGGTTATATGGCAATTCATGTGCCCGAGTAATATCGAACAATGCCTGACTATCTACACGTGCAGTTAAAACAAGATGGCGCAGCGATCGAATCTCACGAACCAAATAGCGTCTTTCATGGCGACTAGCATCAAATTTAATTGGCGCCTTTTTCAAATTCTGTAGGAATTTCGTCGACAATTCGTAATAAGGTTCAGTTAAATAGAACATGCTTTTAACAAATCCAAGACAACAAACAGCAAGGTAAGGACCAGTAAGATAAATCGGCATTGGGATTACGTCATATAGCGCAATTGTCCAGAAATTTCCCATCACCGCGCCTATCCAAGGAACTGATATGATGTATGACGCAAACGGCTCAAAATATTCATTGCTCTTTTTAACTAGTAGTTGCAACATTTTGTAGATTTTGATTCGTTCCAATGAAGTTTTTCGATTGTTTGAAGTAAGTAACGATGCTAATGCATCGTTAATGGCAGTTATAATGTTCATACTAAGTAAGACAACAATTGTTTCCATTTTTGTTAATTGAACAAAATATAAGTTCATTAGAACAACTCTTGAAATAAAACAGAGGACAAATGTTATGTCAGACTTGTAGCATTCTGGGGGTAGAATATCAACTAAAATATAGTAGAAAGGGTCGACGTTCTGAACGACACAGAATGTTGCGACGGCAATTATTATCGGCTTTGTTAGCCATACCAGAGCCAGCGTTTCGATTTCCAGTATAGTTGTTCCTTTTTTGGTATTACCGTCATCTGTTTTAAATTAAAATTTTAAAAATAAAAAATTGTTATCGAATAATCTGACCACAATTAGCAAAAAAAAATAAGAATCAAAAATTTTAATTTAAGAGTTCAAAAACAGTTAAAACGCAACTAGTAAATTAACAAAAGCTGATATGTTGTTTACGGTTTGAATGAAAGACGATATAATTCATCAAAAAAATCTCTATCGGAGCAAAATGAGAAACACGTCACCATGTTAGATAATATGTAAAACAAGTATTTTTTTAAAATTACTTGCTTCTACAGTTATAAACATAACATTTTAAGGTATGTCTGAAATTTAAACTGATAACTTGTTTTAAATAACCGTGTTTTTAATCTTTAATACTCTGCTTCTTTCTCAAATGGCAGTTAAAAAGGCATTAGTTTTATTTGCCATTTAAGAACAAAGAAGAGTTTCAAAGATTAAAAGCCCAATTTATTTTGAACAACTAATCAGCTTCAATTTGAGCCATCATTCAAAATATTATCTTTATAACTGTAAGTAGATTAAAAAAAGACCTGTTCCCCATAACTAACATAGTGACGTGTTTCTCAATTCACACCAATAGCAATTTTTTTAATGTGATACACTAGACGCTTAAGATCATTTTTTTTAAAAAAAAGCTTACTTTTTGAAGCAATCTCTCTCAGAGTTTTTAAACTATCCCACACAGTGACCACGACTTCGCCATTATTGTATAAATTGTAAGCTAAAGGAAAAGTAGCTACTGCTATAAGTAAAATAAACATTAAAATCACTAGATTTCCCAACGGCATTATAAGTTCCTGAGAATAAAATTGTTTAACAAGTTGATATAAACAGCCAGCAGCTACAAGAACTACAGCAGTTAGGGAACAATACCAATTTACAAAGTCCTGATTGTTGCAATTATAAATTGGCTTTTGGGTGTTCTTGTCAAATTCAATTGGGATCTTTTCTAGTCCTTGAAAAGACTTGATGTACTTTATGATAGCTTTTTTGAATAATGGGCTAGCCATGTTTTTTCTCTTAACAGAATCGACACAAAATCCAAAATAATCCGCAAATCTGCTAGTGCTGATTAGGATAAGCTGATAATTGGTGGTTTTAGTGCTTGAAAGTTTTCTATCTGTCTTGAAAACATGAAACGGACTTTTAAGTATTTAAGTGTTGAACATTTGACGTGTCGATTTCGACTATGAAGTAGTTTTAAAATATTTTCCATGGTTAAAAGACGTGCAAATATTTAAGTAATTTACATATTCAAATTTCTCATTTGTGACAGTCCAAGGTATACAAAATTAATAAGCTTTTATCCAATTGTAAAACAAAATGAGCCCCATATTTGCTTATACTATGGAAGGCCGTGTTAATTCAGATAATTAAAAATTTACAATTAAACGATAAGATCGTACACATAGGAATGAAAATATTAAAGTTTCAACTGTGTTTTTACGTTCCAAGTAGCGGTCAAATAAATTCAAAAACAACCGCCGCACTGGAATAGCTACAACTAATTTATGAATCCCATAAAATTTTGAAATAGCTAAGAACCATTTCCATAATTTTATTCAACGGTATTAAAAATACAAATCTACTATTAATTTTAACACCTTTGTTGACATTCAGATTAATTGGTTAAGTAACGAGAAATGGGGTAGCTCAGCAGTTAGACAAATAAGAATATTATGGCTGAGCAAATAACTTTAAAAAACTCGTATGTTGATTTAGGGCAGAAATCTTCTGAACAACCGTCTGCATTTACAATAAACTTTTGAAAATGTAAATAGGATAGCAAGAACAGTTTTTATTATTTAGCATCCCGTCTACGTAAGTAAATAGTAGCAGCTAGTCAATTTAATGGTTTAACAATTCAAAATACAAATACCTGCATATGAACGATATATCATTGAATAAATATACAGTAGTTTAACATTTATTTGGATGTTACGATTAAAGCTGACATTTTAAAAGCTCTTAATGCAAAAAAACATATTTAGATAATTGTACTTTAGAATTCATTATTTTTTCGGCAGTTTTTATTCATTATTTTTTTCAGCGTTTTAATTACAAACACAATCAATTGAAGCTTGCTATTTAAAAAGCAAAACAAGTTGAAATTACAAACTAAAAGGAGAACTAGAATCATTAAATATTTTTTGGATTAAGCTTATAGTATTAGAGAAAGGCTTAAAAATCGTTAGTGATACGTCATAATTAAGTTGAATTTCATTTTTTAATGCAAAAGTTTTTATTATTCATCCAATCTCCTGACATAATACTTCCTAAACAAGTAAGACTATTTTGGGTCCAGAACACAGGAAAAATTCGCTAAATTTTACCCTTCCATTCTAAAAGTAAGTAAAGCATTAATTGAATATTCAACTATAGAAATGCTATATTCCAATTCACTCGCCCGGGTTATTTTGAACAATGCATCTTTATTCAAACGCGCAGTTAAAACTAGATGGCGCAGTGATCTTATCTCCCGAACTATTAGTCGTCTTTCATGGCGGCTAATATTAAATTTTGTTTGTACGTTCTTCAATCCCAGTAAGAATTTCGTGGACAATTCATAATACGGCGTGGTTAAATAAAATATACTTTTAATAAACAGTTGAGAATAAATAGCAAGGGCTGGACCCACGAGATAAGTCGGCATTGGAATTACCTCATATAGAGCCATAGTCCAGAAATTCCCAAGTACCGATGCCATCCAAATAAACGATAATACAATTGCAGCAACTGTCTCAAAATATTTGTTACTCATGTTAACCAAAAGATATACAATTCTGTAGGTTTTGATCCTTCCTTTAACGTCGTTTAGGGATACATTTTGAACACGAATTAAACTGAATAGCAAGGACAGTGTGTCATTAATTACAGTTATAATATTTACAAAAAGCAATATAGCAATTAACATCATTCTGCTTAATTGTAAACAGTACAGGGAAATAAAAGTAAATCTTAACACAAATAAGAGAACAAATACCATGTAATTGTTGTAAATTTCTACAGGTATAATTTCTTTTAAAACGTTGTAACAAGGATCAAGATTCTGGGTAACGGAGAAAACCGCAACGCCCATTACTGTTGCTTTCATAGTCAAAACTGTAGCTAGTGTCCCGATTTCCAGTAAGGTGGCTCTTTTCCTCTCGAAACCTGTAAAACCAGTTAATTTTAATTTGTTATCTAAACCTTAAAAAAATATTTATTTACTCATGTTTCTCTTTAATTATTTTCAAAAGACACTGTTTCGAAGAGAAAATCGCATAATTTTGGTCAGATCTTGTCCCTTTGAGATATTCAGTTCTTTCTAAATACTATGTAAGAGGCTGGCAAAATTGACAAAGACCAATTAATTCTTTGTGTCGACAAAAAACATAAACAAATGAACGCACAAATCAGTTACAAATTTACATCACGAATTTAAAATATCCGCTTGTTATGATCTTTAAGAACTTCGACAACCAAGAAATAATCAGCTAAAAATTAGTTTTCAACGGTCAATACTCTAAATCTGATCATAGCTGTATTGTTTTTTCTTGTACTATTTCAATCATCATGAACTAAGTATATTTAAGTTGTAAGTAACAAACTTAGAAAAAATTTTAACGACTTACCTTCAGAATCAATTGTCTTCAAAAAATGTAAACCATCCCAAGTATTAACCATAATCTCGCTATTGCTGTATAAACTTTGAGCTAAAACTAAAGTAAATGTGGATGCCAGAAAATACATGACTAGTATGACAATATTTCCTACTGTCATATCCACGTCTGGAGAGCAAAACTGTTTAACAAGTTGATACAAACTACAAGTAGTTACTAAACCTGTAATACTTAGACTAATGTACCAATTTAAGAAATCTCGATTATTGCAAATGTAAACTGGCTTTAAGGTTTTCATGTTGAATTCGATTGAAATTTTCTCATGTCCTTGACAAGATTTGATGTATTTATCTATCGCTTTTTTAAACATTGGACTAGCCATTTTTTAAAAAATTATCGAAACAGATAAATTCAGAACCACTGATTAATAAAAACTAAAAATTATAAATTTTAGTGTCTTTTAGAATGTTCTAACTGTCTGGAGTATGTCGTTTAAAATCTGACGTGCAGATTACAACTATGACGTACTCTAGAATATTTTCTGTGGTTTAGAGGCACGTAAATATTTATTTAATCATGACATTTAAATTCCACATTTCTGTCAGTCTCAGTTATATAAAGAAAATCATACGCTTTTATCTAATCGGTAAAAAATAAATTGAGAAAATATTTGCTTAGATTATGACAGGCCGGGTTTATTTAAATAATTAAAAATGTATGAACGAGGCGATCAGATAGAACATTTAAATAGATAATGAAAATAATGAAGGTATAATTGTTTTTTTTACTTCAAGTTCCAAGTAACTGTCAAACAATTTTAAAACCATGAAAATTGAAACCAATAAGAGCTGTTTTCGTCATCTTATTGAACGGTTTTAAGAATACAAATTTACTATTACGTTAAAAAAATTTCTAAACATTCAGATGAATCGTTTAAATAATAATGCAGTAGTTTTTGCTTTTACACAATTCGATATAATATTATATCTTAGTAAATAAAGTTAAACTCTTTTGTTTATTTAGAGCCGAAATTTACGCAACAACCATCTGAATTTACAATGAACGTTTGAAAATGTAAATAAATAGTCTTATGTAAATTGGAGAGCAAGGGCAATTTTTTATTAAATATTTAACATAGTTCTAAGTCTAAGTAAATACTAGCAGCTAGTCTATTTTATGTTTTAACAATTCAAAATACAAATACAGGTATATGAACAAACAGCAAAGTTTATATATATTATTTATTATTTTGGTTTAATTTCTTTTACATAATTTACAAATCTACGGTCAACATTTTAATCGTGTAATCGGAGAATAAATTGCATTTTTTGATTATTGTTTTGAAACTTAAAAATCTTTATTCGAAAGTCATATACAAATTGAATTACGATTTTTTTAAATACAAAAAAGTTTCATAATTCACACAATCTTGTGTCATAATTCTTCCATAACCTTGTTTTTTTATTATTATTAAAAGACTATTTTAGTTTTAGAAAACAACTATAATTCGCTAACCTTTATCCCTCCATTCTAAAAGTAAGTAAAGCATTAATCGAATATTCGACTATAGAAATGCTATATTCTAATTCACTAGCCCGGGTTATTTTAAACAATGCATCGTTATTCAAACGCGCAGTTAAAACTAGATGGCGCAGTGATCTTATCTCCCGAACTATTAGTCGTTTCTCATGGCGGCTAATATTAAATTTTGTTTGCACATTTTTCAATTCTTGTAAGTATTTCGTAGACAATTCATAATATGGTGTTGTTACATAGAATATACTTTTAATAAACAGTTGAGAATACATAGCAAGGTTTGGTCCTGCGAGATAAAATGGCATTGGAATTATCTCATATAGAGCCAAAGTCCAGAAATTCCCAAGTACTGATGCCATCCAAATAAAAAATAATACTATGGCGGCAACTGGTTCGAAATATTCATTACTCATGCCAACCAGAATCTGCAAAACCTTGTATATTTTGATCGTTTTTTTGACGTAATTCAATGACAAATCTTGAACTTGAATTGAACTAACTAGTGAAGATAATGTGTCATTAATTACAGTTATAATGTTTACAAAAAACAGGATAGCAATCATCATCATTCTGATTAATTCGACACAGTACAATGAAATAAAAGTAAATCTCAATACAAAAGAAAGACCAAGTATAATGTAAGAGTTGTAAATTTCTGGAGGTATGATTTTCACTAAAACGTAGTAGAAAGGGTCCAGATTCTGAGCACAGGAAAAAGCCGCAACGCCAATTACTGTTGGTTTCAACGTCAAAACTGTCGCCAGTGTCCCAATTTCTAGTATGGTGACTCTTTTTTCCTTGACGCCTGTAATAGATTTTAGTTACAGTTTTTTTTAAATTAAATCTAAATATTAATAAATTAATTTTTTGTCTTTGTTATAAAAAAAAAAAAAAAATTGTTCTAATTTTGACCAATTTTGCCGTTTTGGCGACAGTTTAAACATTTAAACGACTATCGGTTGTTAAAGTCTCGTTTTCTAATTAATTGCGTAATTTTTAAAAAAGAACCGTAGAAAAGTGAAAGAAAAAGGTATTACGAGCAAATTTATATGAGCAAGTAAAAAAAATCAGTTATGATACAATTCGTAAAAAAAAGTTATGAGTCTGGGGAAAAAATGTTCAAACTGTAAATAAACGGACCAAACCACCAACTAGATAGAAATAAGGCTATTTCATTTTCTACAATTTAAATGCCACCTTGAACGAACTGTGAAGTACTAAAAGTCAATAAAAAAACAATTAGTCGTAATAAATTGAGGACTTACCTTTAGAAGCCATTTCTATCAAAACCTTCATCCCATCCCAAGAATTGATCAAAATTTCGCCATCACGATATAAACTGTGAGCTAAAACTAAAGTTAAAGTTGATGCAAGAAAAAACACGAATAAAATGACAATATTTCCCACTGTCATGTCCAACTCTGGAGAGCGAAACTGTTTAACAAGTTCATAGAAACCGCTAGCAACTACCAAACCTGTAAGAGTCAGAGCAAAGTACCAATTTATAAAGTCTCGATTGTTGCAATTGTAAATTGGTTTCACGGTTGTTGAGCTGAATTCAATTGGAATTTTTTCTTTTCCCTGAAAAGATTTGATGTATTTTTCAATAGATTTTTTGAACATTGGACTAGCCATTTTTGAATACTTGATTCAAGAAATTTAGAGATTGATTTAGAGAAGTTAGAAATTTGGCGTATTTAAAATATCATAACTGTCTGAATATGAAACAATGACTGCAAGAATTGACCGTCTACGTTTTAAATTTGACACGATGATTACGACTATGACGTACTTTAGTAATATTTGCTGTGGTTCAAAAGGCATGTAAATATTTACGTTTTCATGGACATGTCGATAGGGCACATTTGTGAATGTCTAAATAAAAACGACGAATGTGGTTGATAGTATTTCTTATTACCAATTTACAGATTGCAAATAAATTCGAAAGTAAATACTACCACTGCCCTTTTTCATTAGACTGTCACATATACATGAAGAATTAATAAGCCTTCTGACATCCACCTTTATCCGTTTTCATCAGTAAACAATGCAAGATTGGAGACAGAATTATGATATGTGCCGGCTTTATGTTTACATAATTAAAAATTTAAGAATATAACGATTACTAGTGTGTAATCGTTAGGGCTAGTTTTTACGTAGGTGTGTTTGTTATGTCTAAGTAAATATGTAAATCGAATAACCATTTGTTGACTTAGGGCAAATATCCTGCAAAAACAGTCAGACAGTTTGAAGTACTTCAAAGTATCGCCCTATGTACTCAGTAATTCGGAGTTTATTTTAATACATTTTATTTAGTATTTATAAAACATCTACTTCTGATCAAATTATATGGAAAACCAGTTGCCAGTAAGAGCCATAATTGTAAAGGACTAATACGAGCATTAAAGTTTAACGCGAGGGACAATAACTATCAGAAATAAATTAAAATAAATTCCGGTATTTTGTGTATTCCATAATGACTGTTGCCGTTCGAGTTGAATTGCGTTTAATTTAATTGTTTATTTAATTTATTTATTATTATTATATTTTCATGTAATTTTCATCTTCTCTTTTTCATGCAAAATTCCTTTGTTTACATAATGTTCTTATTTTCTCCCGCATGGGGAGTTACTTGTAGAGAGGGGAGAAAGCAACCACTTAGTGAATTTCCTAGACAGAAATCAAGCGCCATTGCCATTCCATTTTTACTAGAGCTGCCAGACGGTTGCATTTTCCGAATCTCTCCCTCTTTAAAATTGTCGATTCACGAGCCTAATTTTTAATTACCCAATTAAGTAATTAATTAACTCTCTTGTAAATCAGCCAGCTTTACAACCTGGTTGATATTTGTTAACCGTTGATTCTTCGTTTGATTAATAAATCCCAGTTTTTGATTAAAGTAGAAATTTCTCAACTCCTCTCCTTTCTTAGCCTACATGGACATCAAATAGAAAAGGGACACTAGCTTTTCGCGAGAAACTTTATCAAATTAGGGAAAAGTCAGTAATCATCGAAATTAATAGTTCCTAGTGTAAATCCTACAGGCCCGTAACCATGACTACCCCTTCGTCTTGGGGAATCTCAAACGCCTCCACGTGCTCCCTGATTTTGTTGCCTTTGCTGCTGTCCAGTATTTTTTGAATTCTATATATACAAACAAAGTTTAAAGTACAAAAATTAAAATATCCTATTCTATCGACTACTAAATAGACAATTTTTTAAAACCTTTTGAGTCGATGAACTTTGATTATTATTTTTCTTATTCGAAGTGCCAATCGAGCTTAATGGGTGGTCCTGTTGTTGCCTTAAATTTGTAGCATTTTCTCTAAAGTTATTTCTATTGGTTTTGCTACTCGTAAAAGCCCCAGAGTTGCCCCCACGATCTCCAGTTTGCAAAACAGATTCACATAAATGTTTCGCTAGATGGTATGATTTTGACCTTGATTTATTTCGAGCCTAATTAAATATAGAATGAACAAACATGATTAAAAATTCGCAAATATAAATAAACATTTAAAATATAAACTGACTTACATTATTAGTCTGTGGAGTTTTATTCGCATGTCTACTATTGGCCGTAGCTAAAGGCTCGTCTTTGTTCAATTTTGGCTTTATAATTTCTCTCAATTCAGCCCCACTAGGATCATCTTTGTCATAACGAGAAAGAAATATTCTTTTCTGACGTACAGTGATTCCTTGTTCATTTGGAGTTACAACTTCGGTATTTGTAGGCATTGTCTCATCTTTTCCAAAGTGAATGGGAACTTTATGTTCGGAATTTGTGTCCACTCCAGCGATAAAGGGTTTCGGTTTTTCGATTAAGAAATCCGTTAAAATTCCTTGGTTATTTCGTTTAATATCCACTTGTCGGAAGCCCATAGAGCTTCTGTATAGATTTGTTATAGGATTACCATTTCTGTCCAATCTTTTTACTTGCTGAAAAAAATTGTGGTTTTTATCCCAAACAACTAAATGATTTTGTTGATCAGTTTTTTTTAAAAATTACCTCCCCATTTTGTAATGAAGATTTAATGTCATCATAATTTCCTATAAGAAATGTAGTCACTGGCCTCCTACCGAGCCCTCTGTCCTATGCGAAGTCATCCCATTTTTGGACATCCGTTTTTAAATCAAGGAATTCTGATTCGCTTACATAGTGGGCGTTTTTAAAGTCCGTCTCATCTGCCGGAA